>JAVVLW010004000.1:30000-50000 GCA_034401795.1 Chaetoderma sp. LZ-2023a | reverse complement strand
AGATAATAAATAATTATGGTTACAGACTGGTCGAAATGTGTAAAAACTTAAACATATATATTGTAAACGGAAGTGTAGGAGCCGACAACGCCATGGGAAAGCAACATCCAAAGATAATAGCATTGTTTACTATTGCATCCCGACGCCATCTGTATTCTCAACAATCGATGACGTTGAAGTCCTTGAATTTAGTGAATTGTTTCCCGACATCCATATCCCGATAAAAATAACAGAATACCAGACCAAAATGGCAATCAGTAAAGCTAAATGCATATCAAAACAACCTCAATAACGAAGAAAGCCAGCGACCGGATGCACTGACTGCTAGCCCACACATCGACGAGGATAGCATAAACGCTATCGTTGCCAAAACAGGTTCGGTACTTACTAATGCGGACAGGGCAACGGGATGCATAGAAGGAGGCAGTAAAACGAAGCTGCACCGCCAACAAAACAGAAACCCTTGGTTCAACACAAACTGCCAAGACAAAAGAACCGAATTTTATAAAGCCAAACGGGTGTATCTCCGAAACAAAAACGCTATTACTAAAGAAAGACAACAAATTGCAAGCAAGCGATACAATGTAGAGCTTCATAAACAGTACACACGTTATTTTAAAGATTTTTCAAATATATTACACAATATGAAGGGCCAAGACTGCAAACACTTCTGGAAACGCTAAACGCACAAGATCATACACATACGGAACGTGTGCAAATTTCTCAAGAAAGCCTCACTGAACATGTTAAGAAAGTAAACGAAGCGTCTTACAATGATTTTACACACCGCGATTACAGAATTTTAGCAAAGACAAACAAAAATTATGTATTATTTAATCCATTCTCAGTAGATGAGATAAACTCTGCTATTGACCATCTCAAAAGCTATAAAGCTTGTGGTACTGACCTTATAATAAACGAATTTTTAAAAGCATCGAAAGGACTTATGCTACAGCTTTATACAAAATTATTTAACGCAATTTTGGAATCCGGACATATACCCGAAGAATGGACAAAAGGTTTTAGGCCTTATATGACCATTTTACAAAAATAAAGGATCAAAGGCGGACCACGAAAATTATCGAGGTATCACACTCCTCAGCTGCTTCTCTAAGCGATTTACCACAATTGTCAATAATCGACTGACGGCATATGCAGAGCTGATTGACTTAATTGGGGAATAACAAGCTGGTTTTCGCGCTTGATACTCCACATTAGATCACATGTTTTCCTTAAAGGCTTTAATTGACATTTATTTATCAAAGCGCAAGCGATTGTATTGCGCCTTCGTTGACCATAAGAAAGCGTTCGCTACGGTTATCAGATCCGCCCTATGGACTAACCTATTGCTCTAACATAAATGATAAATTGTTTTTATTAATTTTCAATCTTTATAATGATGCTAAATCGTGTATCAAAGATGCCGTGAAAAACTCACTTTCTGATTCTTTCACTTTATAGGCGTGCGACATGGTGAAAAGCCGTCCCCTTTACTCTTTGCACTGTTCCTAAACGACTTAGAAAGCACGATGTCCACACGATGTCCACAACCCACAACGGGCTTTCCGAAATTACACAACTGGCTACAGCAATGAACAGAAACACAGATTATGTAATTTATTTAAAACTATGTATTCTATTGTATGCCAACGATACAATACTAATGGCAGAATATCCTAAAGGACTACACTGCAAAATCCATTAAATACATTAAACGAGTATTGTCTAACCTGGAAACCTGACGTAAATGTATCAAGAACTAAAGTACGAATATTCTCTAGAGGTAAAATCATGAAAGTACCACAATTTAAGGTTGGCAACGATGATGTGGAGGTTGTCCATGACTATGTATATTTGGGCGTTAAATTTATACATAATGGCATGGCCAACGGAGCCATCAAACAAAATTATGCTAAAGCCAGTAGAGCCATGAACTACTTACAAGGGCTAAAAGTCTTCATCAGCCTATTGATATACAGCTTTGACACCATGATCCTTCATATTCTTCTATATGGGTGTAAAATTTGGGGTTTTGAAAATATTAACCTTGTCGAAAAACCTCATAAGCGCTTTTGTAAAATTATCATGAATGTAAAAATACTACACATATGGCGATGGTCTGGGGTGAACTCTGCCAGTATCCTCTACGTATAACGATAGACAAATGAATGGTACCGGTACTATTATGGGCAAAAATTAATAACACAGCAGGGAATCCAAAATTTCATATAGACTGTATAGATTACTACATAATCTATTATCAAATATCAGTGTCGATTTATCCTGCATATTAACCCGTAGCACTTTGATGTCAATATTCTATCTTTTACCATGCCAATAGCAAAGAATCTGGTGTACATTTTTCAACAAATTTGATGGACGATGTTGCTATCTTCGACGGCACCATTTTCCACCAATTTTGTTGAAAAATGTACGCCAGTTCATCTTTTAATTTAATTTAAAAATTTTTAAATCTGACATCAGTGTGGTAAGGGTTAAACGTGTTAGATAATAAACGCCTGCTGATGTTATGGACAAATCAAGACCCGTACCATACAGACTGGCTAAGATCAATCTTAAATCAACAGCTCTCTTATCAGTATATCCAAGAGTGGCGCGCGGAAATCTTCAATAGCAGATTATGCATCCCATATAAGATTTTCACAGAAGATTTAAAACTCGAAAATTATCTAATCACTCTCCCAGAAAAACTATCAAAAATACTCTGCAAAGTTCGAACCAGCAGCCACCGACTACCGAGAGAAGAGGGGAGGTATGCGGGTATCGTTCCAAGACATGTACGTGTATGCAATCTATGTGACCTAAATGTACTGGGCGAAGAATTCCACTATATGTTTGAATGTCCTGAAGTAAATGCAGAGAGAAGAATGTATCTTCCTAAAGAGTATATCGTTCGCCCAAAATACACCTAAAATGTATCAACTTTTTAATACAACAAAACGCAAAACAATAATAGCTCTCTGTAAATATATTGACATCTTTATGAATAAGTTTTTAAAAAAAGAAATGAAGCCTTGTTCCGGCGCGTAAAGCTTGCAGATCAAGCCATACCTATTTCTGCCACACACGTATGTACATCTCAGCGAGTGGCGGTGGCGGTGGGCCTAATAGTAATGGCAGCTATACAGTCCATCATACTACCAGCCATCATCGTCATCATCATCATCATCATCATCATCATCATCATCATCGTCATCTCCTTCATCAGTTTACGCCCACTACTATCATTACTTTTATTTATATAAGCGTTATATGTATAGAAGCCTCACACAGCAGCAACTTTCAGCGAAACTGTTATAGAAATGTTCAACATTAAATGGATTATTAGATTATAAAAGTCAAAGTGGCTTCAAACGTGGATGCAGCTGCGCAGACATTGTATGGGCTCAGTGCATGATTGTGCCGGTAGTAATGTCCAAACACTGTCATGTCCAAACACTGGGATTTCCATAAAATGGGCGTTGGCATGTCACGAGCCGTCGACACAATTACACGCTCAAAGATCCTAGATGTACTATGCCAGGCCAGTTGCAATCAAGATTAGCTACGACTAGTGAGACTACTGCTTGCAGACACCAAGCTGAGAGTACGAGACAAATCAGTGAAGTCTGTAGAGTTTGAGACACCAATCGGCTCCCCACAGGGAGATGGTCTATCCCCTGTGCTTTTCACCTATTACCTAGCTGCTGCATTGAAATCCATGCGGGAAAATTCCACAAGACCAACCCAACCCCACCCCTCCCCCCCCCACCCCGGTGTCAATACTGGCCATGTCGCTAGAGATGGAATATGCCGTCGATGTGGACTTTATAGACGAAGAAAAGAAACCCCTTGACGAACTTCTCCCAATAGCTGATAGCAAATTAAAAAATGAGAATCTCTTTATGAATGAATCCAAAACAGTTCATCCACATATACCAATTTACAAAGCATGAAACTAAAGAAAATGACGGTCCACTCCGTGGCGGCGACCCATGGAGGAAAAGCAGAATCCGGGGCTCACTGCTTTGCAGTACTGGTGACATTGCTGCACGCTGCGTCATGGGAAACATAGCTTTACAGTCCTTCTGGAAGCTATGGATTCGTAGATCAAAGATGCCCTTGATAAAGAGGCTACGTTTATACAATGCAACCTGCGTATCCTTGATGCTGTATAACTGTAACAGCTGGGCAGCTCCAAAGGCAGCTCTAGACAAACTCGATGCCTGCCACCGCAAAGACCTACGTACCATCACGGGACACCGATTGCCAGACAGCATAATTTCCAACGATGCGCTATACAAGATGTGTAATACGTCGCCGCTGTCTGAAAAAGTCACCCTGCACAGTTCTCCATGTTTGGTCATGTGCTAAGGATGCCAGAAGACACACCAGCAAGGGAGAGCCTTGGAATTCGCCCTACTCTGAGCTAGCAAATACAGAGCAAGGAGTGGACGTCATTGCATAAATCTGCTAAGCGTGCTACGAGGTGACCTCAAGAAACCAGGACTCGGTACACGCATGTTAAGAATGGACCTGAGGAAGCTAAGGATTTCGGCTGAGGACTAGACAAAGTGGGAAAAAGCGAGGAAGGACTGATTGCAGCTGTAGGATGTTTCTACTACTACAGCCGCAGAATACAGTAATCATACATACATTAGATTGTAGGAGCATACAATGTACTAATATTCAGTAGGAAATGTGCCACTGTACAACACCATTGCAATATTCTTTTCCGATCATCAATACGCTTTAGTCAACTCTCAAATTTGTTCAAGAATATATTTATTTTCTCATAGAAAATGTCCATCTGGGGACCAAGAGATATTTGTTTCTGGGGATTTACCACCGGAATACCTGGCTCGGTTATCGAGCCAACCATTCCGGCGATAGATTTTCAGAAGTAATTTTCTCTTGGCCTGTAGATGGGCACTGCTGAAGACAAATGCAGAACCTGCTTCTGGTTCGATTGAGGGATAAAGTGTTTACCAGTACAGACCCGAAATGATAAATTATTTATGTCAGATCCAACGAATATTCTTTTCAATATTGTGAGGCTAATTTGACTGGGAGATATTGTTGCCGTAAGCAGCAACGTATTCCAGTCACATTATTTTAAAAATATTCAACAGCTTTCATGTATATATATATATATTTCGTACACTTCTGAAGAAGTTATCGAATACACTTGAAATTGCATACGGCGAATCCTCGCCAGCCATCCCTTTGGGTCACGTGGGTAAGGCCGTGCATTCCCGGGTGCATTAAGTCCAGCCAGGTGGAATTCCGTAGTAGATGAATCTGAATCTCGTATCGAAGGGGATCTCGCGAGCCACGAATGAGTGAAGGAATCCAGTTTAGAGGTCAATCACATGACGTCATAATCAACTATGTCAGATACAGGTTGGCGTCACAATCCAGTGTCACAACTCACAATCATAACTGATAGAAATAATGCGTCTTTAACCAGGAATAGTCAAATTGTACGAATTGCACGTCTTTACTATTTAATAAACATTAAACTGTAACAGGCATAGGCAGCAACAGCATCCAGTCAAATTAGTTTCAAAATATTCAACAGCTTACCTATATAGTTTTCTGGAAATTGATGGTCAGAAAGTTCGCGGTTCGATCGTTCTTCCTAGCACCGACGAAGCGTGGGTGGAGCTTAGCTAGAGATGGGCGGGGCATAGCTAAAACTGAATTCCTGCGTTATAAGTTCTAGCAGAGGATCGATCTTGTATACACACAATGGATATGACAACCCTTTCTAGGCATGCTGATTTAGAAGATGCGGCAGTCACTTGTGGTGCTCTCCGGCAAACGAGAACGGGTTACTGAAGAAAACAAGTTCTAGGTTAGGACTGTATTTGAATCACAGAGAGGCTGCGAAGGCGTGAAGTCAGTCTTCAAGAGGTCCCTTCTTCACACAGACGGGGCCTGCTGACAAACACCTTCTCACTATGAGGCTCAGCTTAACAGTACAGTAATACATAAATTTACATGCGGTTACATGGAATAATAGCAATTATTATTATTATTATTATTATTATTATTATTATTATTATTATTATTATTATTCATCATAGTATAATTACCTAGGTATTCAAAACTCTATAAAGCTTAAAGTTGAAAGTCTATAGGCGTGCACACACGCACCAGGAGATCTGGAAATCGCAAAACCTGCATACCCAGATGAAACCAAATCATACGAAATGATACCAAATGAAAATGAAAATTTTCCTTCAGAATAGTGTACTTCTTTTGGGTAAATTGTACTTATAGGTTATTCATTCGCTATCATTTGGAATCATTTGGTTTTCATTTAGTTTTCATTTGATATCATTTGGGTAATTCGACGTGCCGGTAAGACGGTGTGAGCTGTTTGTCTCAACATTTATTTAGACATAATTTTGTTTAATTATTACCTATGTGTCCGGTTTCCATCCGGTTTCCAACGGTATTCAACAATTTGTACTGCAGCATGTTCGACCATGGAATGTCGGTAGCCTAGTTATGACGGGATGTAGCAGAGTGTTGAATGCATTTACAGTGCTATGGCCGTTTACATTTGACTCCGTCCCCAGGGGGTGGGAGAGGGGTCAAAATGTCAAATTTCAACCTGCCGAAATTGATTGTAACGCATCTCATCCGAAACCGTTGGACAGAGTTCAACGAAATTTGGTATGTGGGTATCCCATATCAATGTGGAGTATATGAGCACATTTACATTCGGACCCGCCCCAGGGATGGGTGGGGTTGGGCGGTCAAAAGGTTATGAAATTTATTGTAATGCAACTCCTCATTTGACGGAATTCAATAAGATTTTATATGTGAGTTACCCTTATCAATGTGGAGTGGAAGAAAACATTTACATCAAAAGGTCAAGAAATTAATTGCAATGCAACTTCTCCGAAAATATTTGATGGAATTCAACCAAATTTAGCATGTGAGCTACCCATATTAATGTGGAGTGGATGAGCAAATTTACATTTGACCCCGACCACAGGGGCTGGGGGATGGGGTCAATAGGTCATGAAATTGATTGTAATGCAAGTCCTCTGAAACTATTGGACGAAATTCAGCCAAATTTGATATGTGAGTTACTTATATGATTGTGGAGTGCAAAAGGATATTTACATTGGGCTCTGTCCCATCCTGTGGTGGGTGGGGTGGGGGTGGGTGAACGTTAAATGTTCAAAGCGGTGATTTGCGATGACGCATCACCGACAGATCAGTCTAGTTATTATTATTATTATTATTATTATTATTATTATTATTATTATTATTATTATTATTATTATTATTATTATAGTATGAAGATATTGTTAGTGCTTGTTGGTATTTTTGGACTGTCATGGGGAGCAACAACACCTTGGCCTGGGCATGGTAAGGAATTTATACTAATCAAAACATTCTATCACCAAATCTGCGAACATGTTTCTTCAAGATTTTCCGCTATTTCGACATATCCCAGCTTGATTAATAATGATGATTTGCTATGATGCCAACCGGAATGATTTTGAAAAGCGTTAAAGATTTGCCAAAACAAGTTGAATATTTAGAAGTTAATTTGGCTGGAAGCCGTGTAATTTTAAAATATTCAACAGTTTGATGCTCACTATTACCAATGTGTCTATATGTACTGGACAATGGTATCATTCCACAAAATGTCTTAGCATATTGGCGCAAACGATATATCAATACATCATGATATTGTCTAGTATTATGCACCATTAATCTGAATATATCGTGGTATTGTCTTCTGAATCACTAATCTGACTATATCATGATATTGTCTAGCACCGTGCATCAGTAATAGAATATATCGTGCTATGGTCTAGTATCGTGGATTACTAATCTGAATATATCGTGATATTGCCTAGGCCAGTATCATGCTTATCTAATCGGAATATATCACTATAGTGTCGAATATCGTGCATCGTTAATCTGACTATATCGTGATATTGTCTAGTATCGTGCACCACTAATCTTAATTTATCGCGATATTGTCAAGTACTGTACATCACTAATCTGAGTATATCACAATATTGTCTAGTATCGTGCATCAATAATCGAATATATCGTGCTATAGTCTAGTATCGTGCATCACTAATGTGAATATATCGTGATATTGTCTAGGCCAGTATCGTACATCACTGCTCTGAGTATATCGCGATATTGTTTAGTATCGTTCACAACGTATTTAGTTGGTATTTAACAATGCTATGAATTCCGAATCTCCTCCGGCTGGCTCTTCAGCACCACCGCTTTTGTGTCCACTTAACCATTTATTGGACAACCAAGCTAAAACATGAAACCGTGACTGGGAGCCATATTCGTTAAACCACGCTGACTACTTTCTGCAACCCCTCTTCAGAGATCAATAAACCAGCTTAAAATAAGGTCGCCCGAATCCAACTCGCCGGGAATGGTATCGCCGTCGAAATCTATGGTGGCGTGTTCCTAAGAAGATCGCAGGGACCATTCAGCGATGCTGTTCTCTTGGTCGATAACATCCAAACCAGTATGTGAAACGATTGGTCAGTTCTGATATATCGCCAAACCTGCCGGACCACGCCAAAAAGTTGTAGCTAGAAACTTGCATGTATCCAGTGCTTTCTTGAATGTTTTAACTAGCGTTCATACTGCGAACATTGCTTTCAGCGCTGCTACTGAGCTAAACTGTGCCTCTTCATCAATGGAGGCAACTTCACTTCAGCACCAAAGATTCCGCGTGCTTCATTCACTACAGAAAATTCGACTGTGCAATAACTTTCTATGAGCTTATTTTGTGCAAATGGCTAAGAGGCGCCAACAACTACTGTGCCGTAACCGGGCATTGTGCTAATGATGAACAGTCACCAACTATTCCTGTGCCGTAACCAAACATTGCGCTGATGACTAACAGGCACCAACTATTGTATTTTTCTAACGCAGCGCCGATGACTAAATAGGCGCCCTTTTTATTGTAACATAGTTATTTTATCTTTTCTCAAGCGCTGATTATAAGTAAGCGCATTAGGTCAGTAGACCTCATTGACTGCATAGACTTATAATACGGCGAGCGAGCATTAAGTTACATAGTATATATTTTGAAAGCTCAATGCTAAAACATATACTATACTGCTTCAATAAATGCATCAGCTATTCTTCTAAACACAGCAGCACTTTTTCATTAGAGTCGTCTCTGGTGCCTGCACTAATAGACTCGAGACACGGCGCCAAATCCTAACTAGTATTAACTCAGATATTTTGTTAGGATGTGCTGCAGCTACATAGCAAGCCGTGTTTCCATAATTGGCCACTAACTTTATAGCCTTCTAAATTACTTCTAAAGCAGCTGTCTCTTTCTGCGAAGCTCCGGCCTTATGGCCAACAAATTGTTTGGTACCTCTCTCCACCGGTTTAGTTAGAACCGACCCAAGAGATCACAGAGGTTATCGATGGTTAGAATCGAAACGGCGAGGTCTCACACACTTCCCATGTACCCTCACCAGTACCTCTAGGATAGCCTTTAAGCCAAAGTAGGATTCACTGCACCAGCATTCATTATAGTAGGAACGGCCTAGCAATGAACCTCAGGGCAATTGCATAACCCTAAAGTAGGTAAACGTTAGCTCCGAGGGAATGAGTCTTATATGATTAGTTTTTGACATGCCGGGCGCCAGCAAAAGATGCGGATCGCAGACTAACCCTACAGTGACTGGGAGAAGTGAATACGCTCTCCATACCATCCAAGAAGGTCACCATAGTCTATCATCTGCTTCTTCAGCCCCGCCGCAAATAGATACGGTGCTTATTCAAGGATTCTGTTTGGTGTCTTGTCCTTGTCTTATTATGTGTGGTTGTGCTGACACGTGGTTAGAAGTCACTCATCGGCTTCGGGCTCATCGCCCAGATAACATGTACATGCCATCGGCCTGAGGAAGTGACTCAATAGGTACATTCCGAGATGGATGCCTGAGTTCATCCGCCAGGAAGGCAACCCGTTATCAGAGTTAAGTACTGAACTGAATAACTAACTATTAGTCTAGCGCCTCGTGAAGGACCACCAAAACAACGGGGTGGGTGGTTGGAAGGTAGAACATACAGTACAGCTCAGAAATAAGTTAACATGTTTACAAAACAAAATAAAATCTACTGCTGAATATCTTGAATATAAATTGTTCAAGATATTCAACAGAATATTTCTTAGCTAACTAACATGCTTCTGATTCTTTTTGTTTTGGAAACCTGGTAACTTCTTTATTAACTGAACTTTATTTTGACCTAGTCGCCTGACATTGTTGTTTTTGCAGATTGTACGATAGACCACGAACCTGATCCAGATGACCCACACGGATTTCTGGTAAAGGGTTCCGGAACGTGGAACAAACGCACATGTTTTCCAGAGCATTTGGTATACCAGCATGGGGTGAGTAATGCGTCCGTGAAGAGGCGTAACTAGGGCTTACGTGGGGCAGTCTAAATTCATTGATTGTGTTCGTATGAAATTTATGGATATTATGTCTTACATGCTCCTTACATGCTCCTTCGATGTGTGTTGAAAACTCTTCTACGTTGTCCACCCATTTTCTCACTCTTTGGCATGAACCACGCTTCGATCATCGAAATACGATACCGCCAGTATAACTTTTTAGAAATTATCGATTTTCTGAAAAGATTAAATACGGGCCCAAAGACCTCTTTTCTGAAAAAGGTTCTGAAATTCCTACCTATTGTCTATGTTCCCGAAGCTCTCGTTATGTTAGCGATATCATTACACTATACTAAAGCAATGGGTGTAACGATATTGCTAGCTAATGATGGCTTGGGAACATGGGTGCAGGGCCCTCGGAACTGTCATTAGGATCGCGAGAAATCTAGAGTCCCGTTTTACTGGCAATGCCGCTTCGGGCTTCTGGGGTCGACGGGCAGTTGGATTTGGCCATATCCGTATTATAGGTTGGAAATCTGTGTGTAGCTTCAAGTCCCAAAAATTAAAAAATACGTGAGGCCTGTGCAAATGCACTTGTTGAGCTACCTTAAGTTAGTCCTGCTATTTAGCAATGTCCATTTGCAAGCCAACACAAGACGTTTTTAAAGAGATGCTAGTCTCATTTTAAATGTTGCATTGTTCTGATAGATTCTGGTTTATAGATTCCATATCACTCATATCCTGTCGCATTCCTTTATCCGTACGTATCACAATTATCTGCTTTGTAATATGGTGTAACTGTTGAACTGTGATCGCCACCATTTTGTCTTCTCACACTATATTGTGTGATGTCACGTACGGGCCAATGTAATTACATTCTTTATTTTGTAATAATCATCTTGTTGAATGGCAGCAACAACTTCTAGTCATATTAGTTTCAAAATATTCGACAGCTTACCTGTATGATTGCTTTTATATAACATTGCCAAACCATAAAACGTACCATCGTACTAACGTACGCCCGCGCACATAGCCTTACTATTTGTGGCCATACTTGCAGTCCTTTGATCTCCTGCTATTCGACTAGCGGTTTTCAGTCCCACCAATCAGATTTCTGCCTACTTCATTTTAGCTATCAATCTAAAAATAGAGGCTTGGCTTCGTATTGCTATCGATGGAGATCTCACGAGACACGAATGTCAAGATATGTGAGTGGGCGTATATTAGTAGGATGATAGTAACTGGGCAATTTCATTGGCCGAAGTTGACTGACGCCAGATCATTTATATTTATGAAGTTTCGTGAACTTAACAACAACATAGTACATACATCAAAAGCGTGCAAGCACAGGACTCGATACGGGAGTGGAGTGGGAAGGCGGAGATCGTACAATAGAATGATGAAAAGAAGCTGCATGAATAAACGTATATACCGAGACAGACACACTCGGTTTTTTGCTGATTGGTTGAAAAGTAAATCATAGCCATCATAGGCTGTAGAAATGTATCAATGTTTAGCTACTAAAGCCTGAATATCTTACGTTGTCAGCGCGATAGAAGCTATAATGTTAGGGATGGATTATGGGTGGCAAATTCTATCACCTAAGTGCTTGGTATAAGATTAGTTTTCTGACTGGAGTTACAGTGATAAACTTTCAGAAATAATCTTCTCTTGCCCTGCACATTCCAAAGAACAAGCCCGTGCCATGGTTATAAAAAAATATTCATTTGCAGAACAAGAGAAAGCTATTTTGTAAAGTAAAATTCCTGTGGCAGATTTACAAACAATTCTTGACTGTTGACCTGCAGATGAACATTCCCTGAGCAACAATTTTAATTTTCTTTAAAATTATTTACCATGAGAGAGAGAGAGAGAGAGAGAGAGAGAGAGAGAGAGAGAGGGAGAGAGAGAGAGAGAGCGAGAGAGGGAGAGAGCGCAATGCGGAAAGAGGGAGAGAGAGAGTGCAACGCGGAAAGAGGGAGAGAGAGCGAGAGAGGTGGTAAGGAAGGAGGGATGGAGGGAAAGGGATGGTGATAGGGATGACGAGAGTGAGAGAGGGAGGGAGAGCACAGAAGAGAGGGGAGGATGGAGGGGCAGAGGGATGGAGGGAGACGGAGATGTAGAAAGAGGGAGAGAGGAGAGTGCTAAGGGTGGAAGTGGCAAAAGCGGTTGGGGATGAAGGGAGGGAAGGAGGCAGGTAGACAGGCAGGCAAGAAGGTAGTGAGGGAATGAGAGGGTGAGGGAGGAAGGAATGGAGGAAGGGGATTGAGGGAGGAAGCGAGGGAGGAGGGATGCAGTTGGAATGTTGGACGGAAGACAGAAGGGAGGGGCGGACAGAGGGGAGGAGGTGTTGGGATTGCTGACCTAGATATTTCCTACACATATCATTTTCAATATGTTACAGCCGAATTGTATGTGCGTCTGGCCTGATCAGGAGTTGACGTACGGAAATTGCAGTACAATCAACAGGCCTGTTTCCGGTCAACCTGACTACATTTTTGAATATTGGCATCCTGTAGATAATGTGTGGTATAACAGAAACTGTCACGACGTGTTTCCTATCAGCTACCACCACAACAATGACCAGCTATTCTTCAACGTAACAGGATGCAGATGCGATTGGCTGCCAATTGAAAGGCGTGGACCACTCACAGTAGACCGTAGGCCCTTATGTTTATTATTTATTTATTTATTTATTTTTGTTTGTTTGTGTGTTTATTTTTTTTTCATTTTTCTCTTTTTCCAGCTCCTCCCCTACACCGGATCCATTGTCAAAATCATTTGAGCAAGATGCAAGCCTATCGCTTTCCTTATTTTATTACTTTCTTATTTATTTATTTTTTATTTTTTTATTTTTAAAATTTTCCTCATTTTTAATACCTTGCTCAAAAACAAAAAATAATTTAATACATGAAGATAAATATATACAAATACATAAAAGTATGTACACTGATTGACACTAACATTAAATATGTATGAGTAATTTTGTATCTTGTACTTGATATAGGGCTTCGCCCAAAGTCCATCTATGTTCAAACCTATCAGTTTTATCAGCAATCAGAGACCACTTCCAGTTTTGCTTTTAACCTGCTTCTGATCCTGCTTTTATATGTTAATAAAAGATCATCCACTTTCATTTGAAGTCTCATCTTAATTGGTATGAACTTGTATAATCATATCAAATATGTATTTAATTTATTCATGCAACTCATACTGGTATGATCTCTGTCTCCAAAAATATATACATGCTTATTTAAAGAAGGATACCCATTTGCAGAATTCACAGAATGTATTATTTCTCTGTTTCATGTGTCACAGTAGTTTATTCGTAGTAACAGAATTATATAAAATTATATATTCCATCTCAGAATATTTTCAATACCATCGCAAAACAGATGACAAAAGAAACATTCAAAATTGATGGAAATATCTGGAAAGTGATTTCACCACCAATCAAAATATTCATTTGTTTGGTCCGCTTTATAATAATTCTTCAATGCTCCATAAAAACATCTTGTTCCATTAATAAATAATTAAAATCTTATTTTTATATATTTATCTAAAATATAAAACTAACTCTGTAACTCAGTGTCATTTTCTTTGCTAGCGTTTAGCCTTTCAATCCAAGATTTTGGTATGAATCTGATTAGTTTCTTATAATCACTAACAAAAATTGTGAATACAGTTCATCAGCAGTAAAACAATCTATTCCTTAATTTACAAAATATGGCCTTTACAAATAGCGGTTTTGCATCAACAAAGCTCCAGGATGAAAGAGTGTTATCAGATTCATCTACGATAAACTTATTATGAAATAAACATTGATCAAGTATTTCTGATAAACTCAAACCCTCGACATCTCTTTGAATAAATATATCCTGCCAGGTTTTATAAACACACGTAAGAAAGGGACTAGACGTCCTAATATTGTCGTTTATTTCCATATTAAAGGCACGCCCGCCAGGATTCCATTGAAAGGACCTACCTATGTTACACTTAATAAAGTCATAACAAGTCGGTGAAGTGATAACAGATTTTAAAAGAAATTTATCTGAAGTGCATGGATCTTATTCCTAATATTAATTAACTTTAGCCAATCAGCATGTGTTGGATGCGGTAATATGTTAAGCTTAATCCAGTTTTTATTTACAGTTTGCTATCCATTTTTCTATGTCACATATCAGGTCCAATGGGGCTGGAAGTATTGTCACTATGTACCACAGTATACTCATCGCCAAACAATTAACAACTATTATTTTCCCTCCAGTTGTCTCCTCTTCCAACAATTCAATAATTGGTACACTTTTCCAATGTTACTTTCCCCATTAAACAAAATTGACTTATCATAATCGTTAAAATATGTGAAACCAAATTTGGTGATATTGTCTGTGCAGCATGTAATATTACTGACATTAACATCCTTATTTCTGTATATCCCGCTGCCGAATGTGCAAGATTAAATTAATGTGCTAAATTAACCTTCGCTCCTGACACCTTCTCATGTAGTTGGAATACGTCACTAATTTTAGCTGCAGATTCTCGGTCGTCAACTGAAATGTCGGTATCATCTGAAAATTGGAGGATTTTCTGTTCCATATTACTGTGTGGAATAATAAACCCTTTAATGTCCGAATTTTGTCGGGTTGCCTCGCCAATGGTTTCAGCTACTAACATATAAAGGATTGCTGACAATGGGCAACCTTGGCGAATTCCTCGTTTGATAAGAAAGAATTCAGTCAGAAAACCATTAACTTTAAGACAACTTTGTGGCTGATGGTACAGGATCTCTATTCACAAAACGATTGTCCAAAACCAAAAGCATACAATACATTAATTAAATATTTATGATCTGTTCTGTCGAAAGCTTTCATTTGGTCAACTGATAATGTTAAAACTGGCGAGTTTAATGTATTGGCACAGTGAATCATAGTAAGTGAATTCTGATGTAAACCCTTCAGGAATACATGCCCTTTGATCAAGATGAATGATACTTGATGTTACTTTCGTCAATCTGTTTGCTAACGTCTTAGATATTATCTTGTAGTCACAAGTTCGCAGTGATATTGGACGACAAATGGACATGGAACATTTCTCACCCTTTTTGTATCACATTACAATTATACCTTTTTGTTAGGAATTTATTAATTTACGAGTTTCATGAATTTTCTGACGGATTCCCCAAAAGTCCAATCATAATAAATGCCAGAAGTGCTTAAAAAATTCAGCCCTCAACTTGTCGTAGCCAAGAGCTTTATCTATTTTCAAACTTTTAACTACCACGTCTAGTTCTTCAAGTGCTATTGCATCATCCAAAGATTTTTCTATCATGCACAGACAATTGCTTATTAATTTTGTTAATAAACATAGTTTGGCATTCAGGATCAGTTGGTTCACCAGTATACAGATTTCTATAAAAGTTAACACAAATGTTTAAAATTCAATCTATCTCATTGATAAGATCGCCATTTTTTAAATCTCTTTCATTTCTTTCATTTTAGCTTTGCAAGCATTATCGCCACCAGCATTTAATTTTTCCTCCCTTACTGTAAGTTTTATTGTCAATTTCTGATTGCCAGATTTCATGCAATATTGGCTTTCAAATGCTCCCACCTGCTCAAAATGTTATCGCACCCATTATCCCTTTGTCGCCATGTACATATCACATTTGTAATCATTGGTGTGCTCGCCATGGTTGATTACAATACATATCATACAATATTTATGCATCATCATTAATGCTTAGGCCCGACCAATTTCATCACAACAAAATGGTATGGCCTTATGCTATAAGTAACATTAGTATTATTGTGATCATCAACATAATCATTAACATAATTAATTAATTAATTAATTAATAACACTGTTGTTGTTGTTGTTGTTGTTGTTGTTGTTGTTGTTGTCGTTGTCGTCTTCGTCATCGTCGTCGTCGTCGTCCTTGTTATTATTATTGTTAACATCATTATCTTAATTATAGTCAACTGTCCCTAATTATCATCATTGACATAATTATGTACATCAGGAACATCATTAATTTAATTTGTGCTTTGATTGAATACATCTGCCCTGTAACAGCCATGGTGGTCTTTGCAACATAGCCCTTGAAACACTGTTGATCAGGTATTAGGATTTTGTCACTAATTAATAGATGAGAATAGGTGTCCATTTCGGCTACAATGCTGGCCTCATGGCGGGTGTATTCTCTGTCTATATTTGGCAGCATTGTTACCAAAATGTACCCCTGTTTTGGCGACCATTGGGTTGATGTTGGGGACTTGGGGACAGTTTTCTTGTATTAGGTCTTGGTTAAAATTTGTGTGCGAGTGTTTGCATCTGTATTATTCCATAATTGTATTGCCGGTGTGGAGGGTTTTTGCATGGATGTTCGTGTATGACAGTGGCTCATGTAAAGGTTCTGTTTTGTTCTGGTGTTATATGAATGTATTTCAGTGGTTTTTTGAAGAGATTTGATAGTGGTGACGGTAGGTTACCGTTGTGGTAGTCTTTAGAAAATGCTTTGGCCCGCTGCTATTTGTGCAAATAGCTTAATGCTTTTCTTTTGTAGTGTTTTCAGTTTTGTTAGTTTATATTGGTAGGAGTTAATCCATGTTGCAGTAGGTGATGTGCGGTAATATTGATGTGCTGCACAGTGTTTTTAATAAATTATTTGGCAAGTATAGTTTTAGTCGTCGCATGATACCCACATTCTTTGCAACTTTAGCTGTAACAATTTCTATATGCTTCTCCCAGGTAAGATTCTTGTCTAAATATACGGCTAAAATTTTTACAAATTGAGCTTCATGTATTTCCTGATTATCGTTAAAGAGTTTTAGGAGATTTTTTAATTTCAGTGTTTTTGTGAATAATAAATAATTAGTTTTGCTTACATTTAGTGACAACTTATTTACTTTAAACCAGCGAATTACATTTTCCATTTCATGATTTACATTTTTATATAGGGTATTTATATCTTTGTGGCTACAAAAAGCATTGGTACTATCCGCAAACAGGATTAGTGATAGTTGGTAGAATATGGTGGGTAGATCATTCATATATAATAGAAAGAGCTGCAGGCCAAGAATTGATCCTTGACGAACACCACATACAACGTTTCTTTTTCTGACAAGACTCCATTATATTGGGCGCACTGCACTCTGTCGGTTAGATAACTTTTAATCCAATTGAGTGCTACGCAGCGTATTCCATTAATTGATGGTGAATTTTTCAATTAGAATTTTATGATCTAGGGTATAGAATGCTTTTGATAGGTCTAAGAATATTCCTAAAATGTGTTCTTTATTTCCAAATGAATTTGAAATTTTTTCTATCATGTCCATGGTGGCTATCATAGTTGAATGTTTCCCTCGGAATCCATATTGTGATTGATAAATACTAGAATTTTTGTCTAGATATTTCATTAGTCGTTTATAATAGAGTCTTTCAAGTATCTTTGAAAAAAGTAGTAGTACTGAGACAGGCCAGTAGTTAGTGAAATCAGAGGAATCTTTGGCTTTGTATATATATATTACGCATGCCGACTTCAATCTTGATGGGAATACGCCTTGTGCTAAAGAAAGGTTGCAGATATGATCAAGTGGTGTTAGTAATTGCAGAATGCAGTTTTTAAAGATGTTCCATTTAAAATTATCAATCCAGGCACTTTTGTTTGGATTGATTTGCATTAAGATTTTACGAATCTCCTCTGTGCCAGTGGGGAACAGAAACATTTAGGATAGATAGCTGCCTGTCAAGTAATCTCGTATTGTGATGTCTTTATCGGGTTGGATACTTTTAGAAAGTGTTGGGCCAATATGAATAAAGTAGTCGTTAAATTTGACAGCAATTTCTTGGTTATCAGTTATTACCTTGCTATTGTAACTAAACCTGTTGTAGGCATCTTCACAAGATTGGCATTGGTATATATTATCCCAGTCAAATGCAGTAACTTTATTTTGAAATTTGTCCATATTTATGCTGCCGAAATCTCTACATGTAAGTGTTTCTTTTTTAATGGCCTTTGTCTTTTATTTAGTTTTTCTATATAGTAGATCAAAGAATATAATCGGCCTGTGTTGGATTCGACCACTGTTTCTATTTGCTACTAGTGGTAGTTTTTTACCAATTCTGTGGCTCCATCTCAAGTGACATTGATCCAATTTGACCTGTGGCGTCCGAGTTTGGCATTTATGGTTTGGATAACCAATTCATTTGTGTGCTCGTTAGCCCTGTCTGGCAACCGATGCAGAAGAAGACACGTCCTCCTAGAATATTGTTCTTGGTTATCAAGATCTAGTTCAATGTTATCCTTTACTTGCCCAAGGGAATTATTCTCCTTTTTGAGGGCCGAGATCTCATCTGTTGTGTTTTGCATGTCCATTGACAAACTTTCGTAAATCTCCTGTTTGATATCTGAAATGAGTGTACTTAGTAAAGGCTTTAATAGTTCAGGGCTCGCTCGTAGGTTTTCTGCTACACTAACAGCAATAGCATCTGATAGTCGCTTAATCGTGTCCTTATCATTTGTTATGATGTTATAGACCTTGTCCTTGACCTCTTCCATTGTAATAGCTTTCTTTGGATTTCCCATTGTTGACAAAGTTTACGTATTGATTAATGTTACCGGTTTTCGTATTTAAATGGCCTTTCTGTCTTTGGATTTGAGGCTTGAAACTTTGCAGACGATTATGCTATCAACGGGTTAATAGTCTATGTGCTTATTTTTCCTCCTCCTTAATATTTTTGAAAGGACACGTTTAAAAAAGCATAGATATCAGTTTCCAGATTTTGGCGCATAAATATTGGCGAGTACATATTCAATATCATTAATTTCACATGTGATTTGCAGAAAACGACCTTTGGTCCTTAGCTATATTGAATATTTTAAAATCAATATAATTTTTTATCACAATAAGATAACACAAGGGTCAAGTTCGACTCCTCACCATAGTTAACTAGATTCCCAGGCGAACTTCAAATAGTTAACTAGCTAATCAACTATAGTCAACTATAGTCAACTGAGCACGCACGCTCGGTTCATGTGGTTAGTGCGAAATTTGGGTAAATTTCAAATTGGCGAACACCGATCGCTTACCATGAATAAGTGCATATAAAAGTGTAAATATTTCACTAAATAACATAGGTTTGATGAAATTATGCTTTCCCATTGTATGCTAATGTTCCCAAGGCCCCATTCCTTCCCATTGTATGTCATATGGATGCTTTTTGACGTCTTAGCGGACAAAAATAACCCATTTTCGTAGGTCATCAAAACAGACGACATAAAGGGTTAATGGAGACTGGTATCCGCCTCCAAATTTTCTGCTATAGTAATTCAATGGGGAACCGGGTACCAACGAACTATAGTTAACTATTCAGCGTTCGGCTTGGCATAGCGACTGCGCATTGTGGATATCGGATTGTCGTACGGGGAGTCATGACCCCGGGGACATCTTATATTTGCAGGATAAGACCCAAGTGAAATTATTGTATTTGAATACCAGATGGGTTAATGAACGGATAACTGGATGCATCAACAGAGGCATCAGTCGATGCGAAACTGAAGCGAAACTATAGCCGAGACATT
>JAVVLW010004000.1:0-25000 GCA_034401795.1 Chaetoderma sp. LZ-2023a | reverse complement strand
GGCATAATCAATAAGGGATGTCTGTCCATGACAGGGACAGAGCGACCATCACCAAAACCTGGAATTACTGGAAATGGAGACATGATTGTGCAAATCTACATTGTAATGGCTTACAGACGAGGCTAAGTCGCTAAGAGATCAACTGGAGGACGTCTGAATGGAAGGAAACGAGACTTAACCCCCAACCTCATCAGCTACCACTTTGTGTAGCCGAAAGACAGGGCCTAGATAACAGAGCTGCAAAAATGCATTCATCCGGCAATTCTAGCTACACCTAGAAACACATGTCAAGACAATTGCACGGGAAACGTTGTTGAACATTTTGAAACTAATTTGACTGGAATCTATTGGAGCATTATGCAGCAACATCTCCCAAATCCAATTAGTTTCCAAATACCTAAGCACATTTTTCCTTACCTTACAAAAGATTTACCGTATCTGATCGGAAAAGGTCAAAGAGTTGACCGCATTGCTGTCCGTCCGTCCGTCTACCCGTCTGTTCGCCAGTCCGTCAGTCTGTATGTCTGTATGCCTCCATAATGGGATACGGGACCCCCATTGTTGAAATGTGTGTTGTAATATTTAAGGCGTTTATTTGCTAGTTCCCAATGCTAGGGTCTAGACTCACGCCTGTTGAAATGACTGATTTTCGGATTTTATTCGGCCTTTTAGCGGCAGCTGATTGTACATTAGACATGGACATACCAATGGTCGAACAGCCTCCAAGAGATAGAAAGGGAAGCTTCGTGCAGCCGTATAATCCAGTCTGGGTGGTCTGGCCTCCAACAGTTCCACTTGAACGTATAGATAATCGTGATGCTATATGGTAATAATAATAATAATAATAATAATAATAATAATAATAATAATAATAATAATAATAATAATAATAATAATAATAATAATAATAATAATAATACGACGACGACGACGACGACGACGACGACGACGACGACGACGACGACGACATATGAGTCGAAATATATGACGTCATATGAATTATGTCACATGTAGGTTGATGTCACACTTAAGTAGGTCATGTCTAAGTCCATCGTAAACGCATTATAGTCCGCCAAGTTGTACAAATTGTGCGTCTTTACTATTTAGTAAACATTCGTTTGAATATTTTGAAACTAATTAGACGGGGAGCTGTTGCTGCCGAGGCACCCAGTCCAATTAGTTTCAAAATATTCAACATCTTTCCTGTATAGCTTCCTAAAAATTGGGGTTCATGGAGTTCAGGTTTTTATCAATCCCAGCATGGACAGGATGTGGGCGGAGTTTAGCTTTGATCGATCCCAGCATGGACAGGATGTGGGCGGAGTTTAGCTTTGATCGATCCCAGCATGGACAGGATGTGGGCGGAGTTTAGCTTTGATCGATCCCAGCATGGACAGGATGTGGGCGGGGTTTATCTATGAATAGGCGGGCATAGCTAACCATGAACTACCTGAATCTCAATTCACCTTTCCAGAGTATCTATCTGACGTCATATGCCGTCATAATCAGCTTACTGGAGTGTAGGATGACGGCATAATCACTACGTCATAAATTATTCTGTTTGGCCCGTCGTTAACGCGTAATAGTCCGACACGTTGTACGAATGTCTTTGCTATGTAATAAACATGCTGTAAAATATTTTGAAACTAATTTGACTGGGCGCTGTTGCGGCTATAGGCAACAACAGCACACAGTCGAATTACTTTCAAAATATTCAACAGCTTACCTGCATAGTTTTCTGAAAATTGATAGTCAGGGAGCTCAGAGATCGATCGATCCCAAAAACAGCGAGGTGTGGGTGGAGCTTAGATAGAGATAGGTTCATCCATCCCCAGAAAACTATACAGGTACACTGTTGAATATTTTGAAATTAATTTGAGTGGGTGCTGTTGCTGCCTGACCAATAAATATTTTTGACGGACTTAGATATGCTATTCACGGCGTATTTGATTGTGACGTCAGCCTACATGTGACGTATTTGATTATGATGTCATATACTTGACTGGATGCTTCTATTCTTTTAATAATAACAAAATTGTTCCTAAGGTGCACGCACGCACGCATGCACGCACGTACGCACGCACGCACGCACGGACGCACGGACGCACGGACGCACGGACGCACGCACGCTAGCTCGCACGCTCGCTCGCTCGCTCGCTCACTCACTCACTCACACGCACACGCACACGCACACGCACACGCACACGCACACGCACACGCACACGCACACGCACACATACGCACACATACGCACGCACGCACGCACGCACGCACGCACGCACGCACGCACGCACGCACGCACGCACGCACGCACGCACGCACGCACGCACGCACGCACGCACGCACGCACGCACGCACGCACGCACGCACGCACGCACGCACGCACGCACGCACGCACGCACACACACCTCCCACCGTCTTCCAATTTTTATGATTCAGGCAAATATGGTTGTATAATTTTCGTGCTTTTGTTCAGCTTTGATGCTACCCGTCTGAAGTCATGGTATCTCACAGGCAATCAGAAACCAAATATCTGGTTCCTTTTTGGATTGTATTCGAGGCCGGGTGATAAGCCCGGTAGCTTTACGTGTGTATTATCTGACGGCTGTATCTGGGGTCAGGCCTATCCAGCAACATTCCAATTATGGTATCGTGCTCGTGACATTGCATTTCGAGTGGAGTATAAAGGTACAACCTGGGAATGCAACCCAGGTGGCGATGGCGAGGTAAGTGTTAGATGGGTTAATAATAATAATAATAATAATAATAATAATAATAATAATAATAATACGTGAACAACGTCACATGTAAGCTGATGTCATAATCAATTACGTCATGAATGATGTAATTAAGTCCGTCATGAACGCTTATTAGTCTATCAAGTTGTACGAATTGTATCGCTTTTCTCGTAAATAACTATTATGTTGAATATTTTTAAACTAATTTGACTGGGCGCTGTTGCTGCCAGACGCAGTAACGGCATCCAGTCAAATTAATTCCAATATATTCAAAAGTATAGTTTTCTGGAAATTGAGATTCAGGGAGCTCAGGGTACGATCTATCACAACACGGACAAAACGTGGCCAGAACTTAGCTAATAAAGAGCGGGACATAGCTAAAACTGGATTCATCCAGTGAATAATATGTGCTTGTGTTTATTTATTTAACTGGGTCCACGTTATCCATTGTAAACATCTGAATAGACCGTGGCCTATCCTCAACGACGTAATGATTTGGTCATTGTTGTCAGTTAAATGGCTGTCCAAGATGGAGAAGATACAACGTATCCACGTTGTTTATGGGCTGAAATTGTATTATCTAGAAATAGGATATTTATTCTGATCATTTTCATTACAGAATAGATGGATTGATGTGGGATTATTTTTTGGACGCTATAGTACATTCAGCTCTCCTACCCCTGCTGTTAAACCAGTGGGATGGATGGGGAATTGGCCGCCCTTTCCATGGCCATTTTTATTCGTGAACAATAATATGTGCAACATGCAAGTGACTCGTCAAGATGGCCACCTACCACGCGGTAAGTCTGGTGAAAGGTTAAATGGATGTAAGATATTGCGTGCATCTAACGAATAGTCCACGCGCACAACATAGAAAACAAGAGGTTTTGTCAAACTCAACATATGTATGATAACTGAATTCTGCGGCTGTAGTAGTAGACACATCCTACAGCTGCAATCAGTCCTGCTTCGAGTTTACCCATTGTGTTGTCCCAGCTAAAATCTTTAGCTTCCTCGGGTACATTCTTGATTTGAGTGTATCGAGTCCTGTTTTCTTGAGACACCTCGTAGCATCCTTGGCAGATACATGCAATGATCTCCGCTCCTGGCTTTGTATTTGCTGGCTCCCATTAGGGCGAATTTCAAGGCTCTCTGTGCTGGTGTACCCCCTGGCATTCTTATCACATGACCAAACATGGACCATCTTTGCTGGACAGCAACGATGTAATACACATCTTGTATAGTGCATCATTGGAAATAATTCTATCTGGCCATCGGTGTCCAGCGATGGTGCGTAGCTGTTTGCGGTGGCATGCATCAAATTTGTCCCGAGCTGTCCGGCTGTTACAGTTATACAGCATCAAGGATACACGGGTTGCATTGTATACATTTTTTGTCAATAATATATTTGATCTAAAAATCCATAGCTTCCAGAATGATTGTAAAGCTATGTTCCCCATGACGTAGCGTGCAGCAATGTCAGCAGTACTACAAATCAGTGATCCCAGGATTTTACTGCACATACCCTAGCAAAAATACTTATTTGAGGAATGATAACTGTGAATAGATAGTTTTTGTGAATCTTGAGTTTTAGGGGAGATTACACTAGCGTATACGAATGGATCTGACAGAAAAAACCCCATTTTGAGGACGTCTTGTAGCATGCATAGGCCTATCTATGTATCAAATCTTAAAGAAATGTGTCTGGGCACTTTCAAGTTATCCATCTGAAACAATATTTCCCATGGCTTTTAAGTTTTACATTGAAGATAACTTTAAGGACTATGAACATATTCCCACCGAAACGAAAATATGACACATTGGCTATGCCTAACACATCCGCTGAACAGAATTCACGTTTCCAGGGTATCTATCTATCAATCTGACGTCATATGACTGCTTAATCAGCTAAGCGGCATGCAGGATGATGTCATAATCATTAAGCAATAAATGATTATATTTGGCCCGTCTCTTAATAGTCTGACGTGTTATTATGCGAATTGTATGTCTTTACTATTTAATAAAATATGCTGTTGAATATTTTGAAACTAATTTGACTGGACGCCTTTGCTGCCATAGGCAGCAACAGCGCCCAGTAAAATAATTCCGAAATATTCAATAGCGTACCTGTATAGTTTTCTGGAAATTGATAATCAGGGAGTTCAGAGATCGTCGATCCCAATACGAGCGAGGTGTGGGTGGAGTTTAGCTAGAGATGGGCGAAGCATAGCTAAAACTGGAAAGGTCCATTGGCACTGCAATAATATAGACCATGAAAAGGAAATTTGGAGTGTAAGTCCAGAACTCTCCGAGATGTGGATCCGACAGAAATCTTTGATAAATTGTACATCTACGTATTTTGCTGAACCGAAATCATGACACTTAGTCTTTACCTAATAGATCCGGAAAACTACCCAAGGTATGGATCGAACAATATAGTCTTTTCACAAGTTTTACGTCTTTCAAGGGAAATAACCGTGGCGAAGATGGGTGGCTTTTGCCAAAACGAAATCAAAGAAATTGTGGTTGTAACTCCAAAGCTCCAGGATATGGATTGGACAAGAGGAATCAGGCGGATCGACATTTTTATTTTGATTGTGATATCAGCTACCAAGTGACGAATTTGATTGAGATACTTCCCAGATAACGCAGCTTACTTGTCTGATGCCGGGCCGATACCGTGATGATACTGAACTCATCGGCCCAACATCAGCCCAGTAAGCTGTGTTATTTGGGTGACGTATTTGATTAAGATACTTGAATAACAGATTGGAGCCTTCCACTCAGTGCATGCTACGCGAGTTTGCCCACACACACAGGAGCCAATAGAGGGTACAGTCTTATTGTGACTATATTATGGTGTTAGCTCTACAAGTCCCTTTAGAGCGGTTTGACTCTCCAATGTCATATCTCTTCATCTGTGTTCACTCAGCCATCATCCGAAGATCCTGTTTATCTGCTCATATTCTAGCATAGACCATAGCAGCAGCAGCAGCAGCAGCAGCAGCAGCAGCAGCAACAGCAGTAGCAACAACAACAGCATTATTATTATTATTATTATTATTATTAGGGGGCCAAGGTGGTGCTTGGCACGCTATTGTTTTCGTTCTGTTTATTATTATTTTTATTATTCCGTACTTCCTTTGGTTCGCGAATAGCGCCTAGACAAAAATGCCGATGACATTCAAGCTTTGCATGGCAAGAGCGCCTCATTGGAGCAAACGTTTTACGTGTTAATGGATATGATTTTCTAGATAGGTTGGCGCCCAGCTTGGATTTCCGTTTGAAAAAATCTTCTTCTCCAGAACCACTGAAGCCAATGAGCTAAAATTTGGTGAAATCGTCAGAGATTGGGTCTCATAAAAGTTTGTTCAAGAGAAGTAGATAGCTCGAAAAACACGGATTTGCGTTTGGACCAATCAGAATCAAGCCGTCTGGCGAAAACATTGAATTTTTTATTTGATGGAATTTTACGCCCAAATTGGTCATATATAGGTTTTTGGGGTCGAGAAACTCAAATCTGGCGTTTTCGAATCTGTCGGATTAACGGTTTGGCCGCCATCTTGGACTCATTTCCCGCCAAATTCCCCATAGTAAAGCAATTGGAAATTTAAAATGCCTTCTCAGCGGAAACCACTTTGTGGATTTCAATTATATTTTGCAGGCAGCATCGTTAGGTAATAGAGATCTGATTTTATTCAAACAACGCTGGTTAGGGACTGAGGAGCATTAGAGCGTGTTCAAGAGAAATTGATACGTCCAAAAACTTGGCCGCCATCGACCAATTAAAATTCAGCATGATTGGCAACCATTTTGAATTTTTTTATTTTGTTGAAATTTGAAGAGGAAATTGGTTTTACATACGTTTTTGGGTCTTCTGATTCCCAATTTGCCATTTTCAAGGCGAACGGTTTGGCAGCCATCTTGGATCGTTTTCCCGCCAAATTCCTCCATAGTAAAGCAATTGGAAAATTTAAATTCCTTCTCCTCGGAAACCACTGGGTGGATTTCAATTATATTTTGCAGGAAACATTGTTACGTAATAAAGACTTGATTTTGTTCAAACAGCGCTGGTTGGCCTATTAGGCCGGCGGCCATTTTGGATTTTGTAGTATTTCGGGGAACGTATTTTCTCCTCTGAAACCACTAAGCGGATTGATTCAAAACTCATGAAATATCACCTAGAGCATCAGCTGGCCAAAAACTTGGGTGGTCATCTTGAATAACATAGTTTTCGTGCAAACGACTTCTTCTCCAGAACCGCTAAACGGATTGGGCCTAAATTTGGCTGGTATGAATAGGGACTGAGGCGCATTAAAGTTTGTTCAAGAGAAATTGATACATCAAAAACCATGGCCGCCATCGACCAATCAAGCCGAAATTGGTTTTACATATGTTTTTGGATCTTCTAATTCCAAATTTGCCATTTTCGGACGAACGGCTTGGCGGCCATCTTGGATCGTTTGCCCACCAAAATTGCCAATACTAAAACAATTGGAGAAATGAATTGTCTTCTTCTCAAGAAGAACTGCGCCGATTTCATTTATATTCCTTTTACTGCCGTTGTTGACACACGATTGTGTGTTTTTCAAATCCACTTTCAATGATGGGTAAACTGGTCGGATAAAGACGATTCCGACTGTAACCTTCTCACATAATTCCATACCACTGACAGCATTAATCCAACTTGATCAAATCTAAGAGGCTATTTAGGCTCTAAACCACCTATAAGAGCTGGCTCAGATAAGGTTCTCGTCTTAGCGACCGGGATGCTAGCCGCTGCCCCCCCCCCCATCCCCCCACCCCCACCCCCACCCACCCCACCCCACCTACCCACCCCACCACCCCGGTGCATCGCCGCTTGTGGCTATATTTATTATTCTTATTATTATTATTAGTATTATTATTATTATTAAAGGCTTCTTCGAACTGCAGGCTACATGTCAGTTGAACTTTGGTGGAAATGAACTCGAGCCCACGACGAAGTACACAGGCTGTATGAGTGGGGTACGCAATGTCTAGACACATTGAATACAATTAACCATTTAATGCTTAAAATTACAACGCCCAATTATAAGGCAAATATATAAGGAACCTGTAGAATATTTTCAAACGAATTTAACAAAAAAAACTCTTGCTGCCATTGACAGCAACAGCTCGCAGTCAAATTACTTTCGAAATAATCAAGATAATGGTACTTACATCATAAACAATTCATTGCAGTTGTTCTGTACTATTCATACATTCATTCATTCATTCATTCATTCATTCATCCATCCATCCATCCATCCATCCATCCACCCGCCCACCCACACACGCCAATCCCTCCCTCCCTCCCTCCCTCCCTCCCTCCATCCATCCATACATACATGCATTCATTGGTGTACTTATTCGTTCATGTTGTCGAAGCTATTGACAATTTCTATATTAAAACTAACAGTCCGGCCAAGAGAATAGAACTATGCACATAGAATAGGATGTAATTATTAGGACACCCCCCCCCCCATATGTGCTCATTTCGAATGAATCGTGTGATAATTCATTCTATTCTCTTAGCCGGACTGTTAGTTTTAAGATAGAGATTTTCAATAGCACACAGATTAATTATATATCGTTGCACACTTAGACGTATTGCCATTTTCTTGTATTGCCTTAAATTCTTAGTCATTCTCGCTGTATATGTATATACAGCGAGAATGACTAAGAATTTAAGGCAATTTAAGAAAATGCCAATACGTCTAAGTGTGTAACGATATATTCTGTAACGAGAATAGAATGAATTATCACACGATTCATTCGAAATGAGCACCAATGCCGATGATTGTCTTTCCTAACAATTACATACTATTTTATTGGCATAGTTTGACTGGAAAAGACACAAAAACTAATCAGCTTATATAATCAGCTTATATATTTCCCCCAAGTCCGGATCTCTCTCCAATGCACCTTTCCAGACGTAAAATGGCGTTATAATCAGCTAAGCGGCGAGTAGGATGACGTCATACTCATTACGTCATAAATGATTCTCTACTGACCGTCTTTAACTCGCATTAGTCCGACATGTTGTTCAAATTGTATGTCTCTACTATATAATAAACATGCTGTTGAATATTTTGAAACTAATTTAACTGGACGCTGTTGCTGGCATAGGCAGCAACAGCATCCAGTCAAATTAGTTTCAAAATATTCAACAGTTTATCTGTATAGTTTTCTGGAAATTTGTAGTCATGGAGTTCAGAGATCGATCGATCCCAGCACATGCGAGGTGTGGGTGGAGCTTAGATAGAAATTGAAAGGTCCATTGCGTGATGAGCTATTCGCCGCTTAGCGTCAGATGACGTCAGATGATAGATGGATACTCTGGGAATATGAATTGCATCGGATGAATATGCATATCTGAAATGATGCCAAAACATCAAAACAAAGGTTGCGAGGTAAAAAGTCATCTATGAAATAAGCTGAATGTGCGAGTAGCTAATTTACAACTCCATGTTCATAATTTGCGCATTCATTTGTGCATTTGTTTGTTCAGTCATCCTTCCCTTCTTCATTCATTCGTTCATTCATTGGGTCGCTAATTCCTTCATTCGTTCATTCGTTCGTTCGCTCGTTCGCGCGTTCGCTCGCTCGTCCGTCCGTCTGTTCGCTCGCTTGATTTGGCATATATTTTAACACTCGAAAGGTTATTACCGCAAGAGAATTTCCAAACATTGACCTTGAAGGAGAATAAAGAAAATCCATACCCAGCGCATATAGAATCTCGAATTTATGTGTATCTCGGAAGCTACTAGTTCAATTAACCCTTACCACTCATATCAGTCAAAAACCACCGCTTCTGCAGTGATCATGATAACCGAGCCAGTCATTCCAGTGGTAAAATTTCAAAAATAGGCTTCTCTTGGTCTGCAAATGGGCATTTTGTATAAGAAAATTTAAATTGTCTTCACCAAATTCAAGGGTTAAAGGATTAAGCTTAAATTTTGGTGCACTGGGATTTTATTTATTCTCTTTGCAGCTCCTGCATTACACTGTATCCAGTATTATCAATATCTAAGCAATGTCATGCGCTTCTTTTGCCAATTTAGTCATTTACCTTACGTTGTGATTCTGTATAGGATGATCTGTCAGTTGGCATGTCTATCTGTTGGCCTATATATCGATCAGTCTGTCTGCCTATTGGCCGATATATCGATCAATCTGTCGTCAAATATTTGACAGTTTAGGAAAGCCGCTTATGCCGCAACTGTAGCGTGTTCACACTTGTTTTCCTGCGATACGAAACTAGTATACGTTAGTCTGCCAGTCACATTTCTGACACGAACCTAGTATAGGTTAGTCTGTCAGTCACATATCTGACAAGGCTGCGTACGTCACACTTACAACACTGTTTTAATATCATTCATTTATTCATTCATTTATTCATTCTTTCCTTCCTTCCTTCCATTCATCCATCCATCCATCCATCCATCCATCCATTTACCCACCACTTTATATATTTATTTATCCATCCATCCATCCATCCATCCGTTCCATCCACCCATCCACTTATCCATCCACCTCCGGCCCTCCTCGGTCCCTTCCTCCATCCATGTATTCATTCATTCATTCATTCATTCATTCATTCATTCATTCATTCATTCATTCTTTCATTCATTCATTCATTCATTTATTTATTATGTATTTATTTATTTCAACTAGTTCCAAGAGATGTCTGGACTAAGCTGTTCATCCCGAGGAATGCCATAAACGACATAACCAGAACAACAATGGCTTTGAGTTTATCGACATGTACGGCCTCTTTCTCTCAGCTCCTACAAAAGCCAGTAGCTGTTGATGGATGATTGACTTATGAATTCCCAAATTGGACTGTGATTGACCTATCTTTTCGTAAAACTTGAAGGCGATTGAATTACCTTTTGTCAAACTGGACTGCGATTGAACTACATTTTGTCAAACTGGACTACGATTACGTCAATATTTATCGCCAAATATAACCCTATGCGCTTATACTACCTGTATATCACAAGATCCATTTCATTGTCGCGTCGTAAAACAATAAATGAATTCTACTTCGTGTTTAGTTTACAGACTGTGTGGCGCTAAAAGGAACATTTATTTAACCTCTCCGTTTGCTGTGAAGAACCCGAACGTTTTTTACCATTAGGCGTAGGAACAGGGTATGGGGAGGAGGTGGCAATAGGGCAATTGAACCCCACCCACACCCGTTTTCCCTCTCCCATTAGTACATCCGCATAGCGCCCCATAGGTTTTGGTCCCACCCATACTTCAGCGGCCCCTCTCCCAACCCGGGTCCAAGTACGGTGTGCACCCATGTGAACAATTAATAGGAAGCAACAGTCCCCAGTCAAATTAATTTTCAAACATTCATCAGCTTACCTGTATAGTTACCTTGAAATTGTGATTCTGGAAATTCAGGATTCAAAGTATATAAATCGATCGCAACACGTGCAAAGCATGGGCGGAGAGTATCTAAAATAGGAGGGGCATAGCCATGAATGGACCCCGCTGTGAACCTCTCCAGTTTTAGCCATGACCCGCCGATCTCTATCTAGGCTCCACCCACACCACGCTCGTGTTGGGATCGATCGTTCTCTGAAATAAATTATGATAATAATAAGAAATATCACAGAGTATTTTAGAGTAATTAAGCTTATCACATCACGTGATCATACAGACGTCTTGTTAGTTGTTTGATTGTATGAAAAAGACAGTGTAGCTCGCGGAGGTACGCGCTGGTCCATCCTGCTGCTCCGCTCCGTTGCACCGCATGCACAGGATGTCCAGGAGGGCTGGTGAGCTGCGGTTCTCGGGGTTACGGATCCCATATTGCGAATCTCCGAAAAGTACAAATACCGACTTCTAGAGCCGTGGAACGATAATGTTCCAATGGGGCTGTGCGACCATTGCCGCCGAGATTGAACCTCACCGTCTCGTCGCAACTATTTGTGTCACTGGTATGACAGTCCATAGCTCAATTTAGGGGCCTAGGTATGGCAATTAAAAATAAACTATACAAACAATGGTACTCGTTTGTTAGCACGAGAGAGAAAATATACAGTACCTAGAACTAAGTCGGTGTCTTGTTAACGTGGATTCGTCAGAGGTACCTCACCGATCCTTATATATCCGTGAGGTATCCCTGCAAGAGAGCGTCCTAACGAGGCCATGTATATAGTTTAATATACACCATCATACCCCTGACAAAAATATGATTGCTGCGAGAGGAAAGCGCCTCGCCTGTGCCTCCGTCACAGGAAAATGCCTTCAACACCGAAGCGGAGGAAGAGAGCTGGCAAAAATGGCCACTCTCTTGTTCAAACCTATGCTAAGTGTAGTGCGGGTCAACCTAGTGAAATTATAATTAATGTGATGCACGCTGTATTACGTGGAAGTTCAGGTGGATGATTTCCGTAGAATTCAACACCGTCATCTTATGTAAGTCCAAGTTACTGTGTTGGTGGTTGGCGCTTTTATTTATGCGGTCCTTCTGCTAAATCTTAAACTACCAGTTAGTCATTAGATTATATCCTAGCTTTGGCCGCAAGTGGCAGAAATTTCTACCTATCTTGGATACATGGGCTTTATTGGCGAAGATGCTCGGTTTCCCTAAGGTCACCCTCCGGAGCATCTCCCTCAGAAAGGCAGCGAATGGACATGTTACGGGGTGACAGCTTCATAATCACATAACGATCCGGTTGCATATCACATCGCAACCACATACAACATCACCAGGACAAGTCAATATTACACAAGCAATTTGAAAAGCGCATAAAAGTTTATGGCTGGGAGTGAGTGGCAGATATCCATCTCTAGTAACCTTCCCATGAGGGCGTGGTGGGTTCCAAGACCACACCCATTCACCGTACAGAGTTAGATGGAAATGTGCGTCCTATCCGTCACCCGGTGTGTCGGGGACGGACCATCTAAGATCCGGCTCCGGGAACTAACGTTTGCGTGTTACTAGGATTAAGTTTCAGGATGTCCAGAGAGGCACTGCTGGCCGGGTTAAAATTAATTTCTTCCTACTTCCTACTTTGGCGGGGTTATCTATGCTAACTGGTATCCAAAGATACAGAGGAGGTGTATGCGAAATCGACACTTGGTCTTCACAGTTTGGAAACCCCAATAGTTTCCCAAGGCGGATCATGCCAACGTGGCGATGGGAGTTCCAGACAATTATTAAGCCTTGCAGCTGGAAGAGCGTAGAAAGAGACAATCACTCAATATAATAAGAGGTCCTAAGGTAACTGGCCAATTTTACATAATCTAGCCAGTGTGCTGTGTTACATATCCGCTACATCCGGAAAAGAGGCTTACAAAAATTACTCCTAAGGAGTGGTTGTCCATAACTACTTTTAAACCTATCGTATCGAGCTAGAATATCCAGGTTTAGTCGATCACATGTCAGGTTCCCGCAATGAGAACATGAACATTGACCTCAGTGTAAAATTGGTGCTGGGGGGAAAGTTATTATTGTTGTATAGTATAGCCTAGCGTACTGCGGTCCTAGTATTTTACATCAAATAAACAAAACAAGTAACTAGGTCGGATGCTGTCATATATATAAACTAACTATCACAGTATTGATAATAAATCAGGTCATATGACCTTGCCGTGCTTGTTAGTCATAAGCGCAAAAATAAGGATAATATTTACATATAAGATATAAATTATAAAATGCGGTCTCAGACGACCGGTCGGTACCTATTAGTCATCAGTACCTGTAAAGAAATGAATAAATACAATATTACAAAAATATAGCTAAATGAGTACCTATTAGTCGGTAAGGAAAAAGTTCTTAAATCGCTGTAGATGCTGCGTAACAGATGAGGAACGCGGATTAGCACGATTATGGCGTTGCTGGGAAATCTCCTCAGGCGAATTGTTAATGTGGCTCACACTCAACAACGGTGAAGAAGAACGACTGTAGTTACGGATGTCCACTAGATAGTCATAATACCTTATACAAACAATTTAAGTAGAATGTTGGAAAGTTCTGTACTGTATCGGAAGTTTGAAAGTTGCTCATAACGTCGAGGGCTACAGTAGAAAGTTGTAATTATACAATGCATGTACATTCCTGGGTACGCCATACATGGTACACCGCATAGCTCCTGGCCCACCAGACTGCAGCCTAAAAGTTAATAAACACATGACATGATGCGCGGAAGTTTGATCGCCACTTTTCAGCATGGTTCGGCAGATCTGACGAGTTGTCCACCACGATTCACCACTCGTTCTACATACTGGAGAAGTTCCATCGGGGCCACGAGGCCAATCCACAGGAAGGCTCCTCTAAAGGTCAGATATGAGGGACGCTTCTTCTATTCAATTAGTTGCCCTCCCCCCCCCCCCCCGGAAAGCCGTCCGAGGGCCTACAAAAACTAGATGCGGATGCTATGATTGCGGGTCAGAGACTAAGAACTGAAATCCGAAAGGCACCACTGCGGTAATATAAGTAAGAAATTGCCTACGCCTTGCACGGCTCTGGCCACACAATCTGCCACTTGTTCTCTCTCGGCCAAGTGTTGTCTCTATTCTTGATTTTGCGCTCCTTTTATACTACTCGTCACGTCATCGGCAGGATGTCCAGCCAATCAGCAGCGATCTGTAGCCAATCAGCGTGCAGATAGGAAGGGTGAGGATGCTATCACGTGATAGACCTCTTCCCCCATTCACTTAGTACATACACTTGTTTACAACGTCCTTGTAATTATTTTGAAAATAATTTCAACGAGCTAAATTAGGATAACTCGGCCATTTCTGGTCCGATTTTAAAAACGTAAATAGTTTTAGAATCCTCGTTTCATTCGGGTCCGGATAGCTACCAAGAACGTCGTGAATAATCGAATTTACGGAATTACGTACACCAACCCAGTACACTTTAGTATGCATTCTCTCCCAACGCTGACACGTGTTGTCAGGGAAGCTCTGATGCTCGCATGGTGTGCTCACGGACACCTCTCAAATATGGCTTTATACACTCGTACTATCCTACTCGGAGGTGGGGCGTTCTTGGAACGTATCCGGGGCGGTCGTCCTGTACCCAGCTGAGCTGGGATGGTCCGTACCCTTCCGACCGATCCGCACTACAACAGCAATAACGTTCAATCAAACTATTATAGCTAAACTTAACAATATATCTGAAGTCACTGCAATGACATTGATGTACTGGCGACATAGAGTTAATCAGTGAAATGAATTGGAAATCTGCATAGAAAAGTACAGTCAAACCGGCTCAGAAGGTCATTTTGCATTTGGGGCCGAATAGATATACTTCGCTATAGATCTTTAACCATTTGACCACTGAAATTCAAATCTCCATTATTAAACGAAGGTAAGATGTTGAATATTTTGGAATTACATTGACTGGAAACTCTTGTTGCCATATGCATCAACAGCTCACAGTTATATTATTTTCAACTTATTCAACAGAGTATGCCTTCAACAAAATTAATGATCCTACTGTTAAAAGTGTTTAGACCCGCTGTCATATACCTGTGAAATGGCACCGCCTCTGGCAACGGAGGAATCCAGTTTTAGCTGTGCCCCGCCCATCTCTGCCTAAACTTTGCCTCTGTTGAGATCGATCGAACCCTGTACCGTTTGAACCACAATTTCCAGAAATATATATATATATATATATATATATATATATATATATATATATATATATATATATATATATATATATATATATACAGGTAGATTGTTGAATATTTTGAAACTAATTTGACTTGATGCTGTTGATGCTGTTGCTGCCGATGACAGCAACAGCGCCCACTCAAATTGGTTTAAAAAATATTCAACACCATGTTTAGTAGTAAAGACATACAAGTCGTACAAGTTGGCTGACTATTAAGCATTTAAGACGGACTAAATCGAGTCATTCATGACGTAATTGATTATGACGTCAGCATGCATGCCACGTAGTTGATTATCACGTCTTACCGTTGATGGATAAACTGGATTCCTCCATTGACACAAATCAAGTGACGACCTGTCTATTGCGACCAGGTCTTAGCTAAAGCAGGCTTGATTATATATCGACTGGCTTGCCTATTATATATAATAACTATTGTACAAAGTTTTCACAACAGCATTGAAAAAAGACAAAAAAAATTCAAGCTCATAAAAGTTCATATTTTTCTTGTTCTTTTTATTTCGCTATAGATATAGTTATACCACACTATCCACCACCACCACAACCACCACCACCACCACAACATCATCATCGTCATCATCATCATCATCATCATCATCATCATCATCCATCATCATCATCATCATCATCCTCCTCCTCCTCCTCCTCCTCCTCCTCCTCCTCCTCATCCTCCACGGATACTACTACTATCATCAGCACTACTAGGTACCTACACCAGCAGATACACCACTACCATTACCACGGCCACCACAGTCCAACCGCCATCACCAACTTCATTGCAATCAATCCCATCCCCGCCATTACAACCCTCACCATTACCCCCACTATTACCACCACCAACAGCACCACCGTCACCACGACTACCACCACCACCACCACCATCACCAAGGCTACCACCACCATCACCATCACCACGACTACTACCAGGACTACTAACACAACCACCAGCATCACCAGCACACCCACAGCCATCATCACCTATAGCAACACCACCACCACCACCACCACCACCACCACCACCACCACCACCACCACCACCACCACCACCACCACCACCACCACAACAACAACAACAACACACACCGACATCTACACCAACACCAACATAACGACCACAATCACCACCACCACATCCATAATCATCATCACCACCAGCAGCAGCATAAGGAGGTCCACAGAAAGCGTGATAAGTCCGTCAAGTTGTACGGATTGTATTTCTTTACTATTTAATAAACATTATGTTGAATAATTTGAAACTAATTTGAAAGCATCAGCAGCCAGTAAAATTAGTTTCAAAATATTCAACAGTTAACCTGTATAATTTTTTGGAATTGAGATTCAGAGACTTCAGGGTTCGATCGAAGCATAGGTGGAGCTTAGGTAGAGATGGGTGTAAGATGTCTATAATTACCCTCGCCTTGTGAGGGGCAGTCTGCCTGTCGGTCAGTCGGTCGGTATGCATGTATGTATGTATGTATTTTTATTTTATTGACGCACTGGCAACGTGCGGCTTCAATTTCTATGTGCTAACCAGCCGACAGTCATGCACCCATTAGTTTAATTTGCTGATCACTATCTCCCGGTCGCGGGATCGAACCGCCATTCTGCAACTCCGCATAGCATCAGCAACCAAACATCTTTCCACTAGACCACTGCGCCAAGACTAAGAGTCAAGGTTTGGCTGACCGGCTTTCACATGTCTGATATACTGACACACTGACGATTCATATTGGACTATCTGTGGATGCAACTGCCACGATTCAATCCTAGGCTTTTTACGCCTATTGTACTCTGACTCCAGCACGACCCTGGCAGTATATGTAATTTTATTTTATTGACGCACTGGCAACGTGCGGCTTCAATTTCCATGTGCTAACTTAGCCGACAGTGATGAACCCGTTAGTTTAATTTGTTGATCACCATCTCCCGGTCGGGGGATCGAACCGCCATTCTGCAACTCCGCATAGCATCAGCAACCAGGCATCTTTCCACTGGACCACCGCACCAAGACTGTAAAGTCAAGGATTGGCCTTCCAGTTTTCACATGTCTGATATACTGACACACTGACGATTCATATGGGACTATCTGTGGATGCATCTGTCACAATCAATCCTAGGCTTTTTACGCCTATTGTACTCTGACTCCAGCACGGCTCTGGCAGTATATGTAATTTTTTATTTTATTGACGCACTGGCAACGTGCGGCTTCAATTTCCATGTGCTAACTTAGCCGACAGTGATGCACCCGTTAGTTTAATTTGTTGATCACCATCTCCTGGTCGGGGGATCGAACCGCCATTCTGCAACTCCGCATAGCATCAGCAACCAGGCATCTTTCCACTGGACCACCGCACCAAGACTATAAAGTCAAGGATTGGCCGACCAGTTTTCACATGTCTGATATACTGACACACTGACGATTCATATGGGACTATCTGTGGATGCATCTGTCACAATCAATCCTAGGCTTTTTACGCCTATTGTACTCTGACTCCAGCACGGCTCTGGCAGTATATGTATTTTTTTATTTTATTGACGCACTGGCAACGTGCGGCTTCAATTTCCATGTGCTAACTTAGCCGACAGTGATGCACCCGTTAGTTTAATTTGTTGATCACCATCTCCCGGTCAGGGGATCGAACCGCCATTCGTGCTAACTTAGCCGACAGTCATGCACCCATTAGTTTAATTTGTTGATCACCATCTCCCGGTTGAGGGATCGAACTGCCATTCAGCAACACCGCATAGCATCAGCAACCAGATATCTTTCCACTGGACCACCGCGCCAAGACTAAGAGTCACGGTTTGGCCGACCAACTTTCACATGTCTGATATACTGACACACTGACGATTCATATGGGACTATCTGTGAATGCACCTGCCACAATTCAATCCCAGGCTTTTTACGCCTATTGTACTCTGACTCCAGCACGGCTCTGGCAGTATATGTATTTTTATTTTATTGACGCACTGGCAACGTGTGGCTTCAATTTCTATGTGCTAACTTAGCCGACAGTCATGCACCCATCAGTTTAATTTGTTGATCACCATCTCCCGGTTGGGGGATCGAACCGCCATTCTGCACCTCCACATAGCATCAGCAACCAGACATCTTTCCACTGGACCACTGCGCCAAGACTAAGAGTCAAGGTTTGGCCGCCCATCTTTCACATGTCTGATATACTGACACACTGACGATTCATATGGAACTATCTGTGGATGCACCTGCCACGATTCAATCCTAGGCTTTTTATGCCTATTGTACTCTTACTCCAGCATGGCTCTGGCAGTATATGTATTTTTATTTTATTGACGCACTGGCAACGTGCAGCTTCAATTTCCATGTGCTAACTTAGCCGACAGTCATGCACCCATTAGTTTAATTTGTTGATCACCATCTCCCGGTTGGGGGATCGAAGCGCCATTCTGCAACTCCGCATAGCATCAGCAACCAGATATCTTTCCACTGGACCACCGCGCCAAGACTAAGAGTCATGGTTTGGCCGACCAGCTTTCACATGTCTGATATACTGACACGCTGACGATTCATATTGGACTATCTGTGGATGCACCTGCCACGATTCAATCCTAGGCTTTTTACGCCTATTGTACTCTGACTCCAGCACGACTCTGGCAGTATATGTAATTTTATTTTATTGATGCACTGGCAACGTGGGGCTTCAATATTTATGGGTTACCGAGCCGACAGTCATGCACCCATTAGTTTAATTTGCTGATCACCATCTCCCGGTCGCGGGATCGAACCGCCATACTGCAACTTCACATAGCATCAGCAACCAGACATCTGTCCACTGGACCACCGTGCCAAGACAAAGTCTAGGTTTAGCAAACCAGCTTACACATGTCTGATATACTGACACACTGACGATTCATATTGGACTATCTGTGGATGCACCTGCCACGATTCAATCATAGGCTTTTCAAGTCTATTGTACTCTGACTCCATCACGGCTATGGCAGTATATGTATTTTTTTATTTTATTGACGCACTGGCAACGAGCGGCTTCAATTTCTATGTGCTAACCAGCCGACAGTCATGCACCCATTAGTTTAATTTGTTGATCTTAATTTCCAGAAACATATGCATGTAAGCTGTTGAATATTTTGAAACTAATTTGACTAAGTGATGTTACTGCAGCAACAGCACCATGTCAAATTAGTTTCAAAACACGCAACATCATACAAATATTGCAGACTTTGCCTAATGGATGATTCCAGATTTAACTAAGCCCCGATCATCTCTAGCTAAGCTCCACTCACGGTTTATCCATGTTGGGATCAATCGATCCCTATGCTCTCTAGATCTCAATTTCCAGAAAGCTGCACGTATGCTGTTAAATATTGTGAAACAAATTTGACTGTCCAGTTGCATGTTTATTACATACCAAAGACATATAACTCAAACAACTTTACGGACTATTCCAGGTGTATGGCGAACTATTTCTGATATACTGACACACTGACGATTCATATGGGTCTATCTGTGGATGCACCTGCCACGATTCAATCCTTGGCATTTAAGCCTATTGTACTCTGACTCCATCACGGCTCTGGCAGTATATGTATTTTATTTTATTGATGCACTGGCAATGTGCGGCTTCAATTTCCACATGCTATCCATCACGACAGTCATGCACCCATTAGTTTAATTGGTTGATCACCATCTCCCGGTCGCGGGATCGAAGCATAGGTGGAGCCTAGGTAGAGATGGGTGTGCGGTGGCAATCATTACCCCCGCCTTGTGAGGGGCCGGCTGTCTGTCTGTCTGTCTGTCTGTCTGTCTGTCGGTCCGCCCGTCGGTCTGGCAGTCAGTCAGTCAGTTGGTCAGTCGGTCGTTCGGTCGGTCAGTATGTATGTATGTATGTATTTTTATTTTATTGACGCACTGGCAACGTGCGGCTACAATTTCTATGTGCTAACTTAGCCGACAGTCATGCACCCATTAGTTTAATTTGTTGATCACGATCTCCCGGTTGAGGGAAAGAACTGCCATTCTGCAACTCCGCATAGCATCAGCAACCAGACATCTTTCCACTGGACCACCGCGCCAAGACTAAGAGTCACGGTTTGGCCGACCAGCTTTCACATGTCTGATATACTGACACACTGACGATTCATATGGGACTATCTGTAAATGCACCTGCCACGATTCAATCCTAGGCTTTTTACGCCTATTGTACTCTGACTCCAGCACGGCTCTGGCATTATATGTATTTTTATTTTATTGACGCACTGGCAACGTGCAGCTTCAATTTCCATGTGCTAACTTAGCCGACAGTCATGCACCCATTAGTTTAATTTGTTGATCACCATCTCCCGGTTGGGGGATCGAACCGCCATTCCGCAACTCCGCATAGCATCAGCAACCAGATATCTTTCCACTGGACCACCGTGCCAAGACTAAAAGTCACGGTTTGGCCGACCAGCTTTCACATGTCTGATACACTGACACATTGACGATTCTGTCAGTCTGTCTGTCTTTCTGTCGGTCGGCTGGTTGGTCGGTCGGTCGGTCGGTCAGTCGTTGGGTCGGTCAGTATGTATGTATGTATGTATTTTTATTTCATTGACGCACTGGCAACGTGCGGCTTCAATTTCCATGTGCCAACTTAGCCGACAGTCATGCACCCATTAGTTTAATTTGTTGATCACCATCTCCCGGTCGGGGGACCGAACCGCCATTCTGCAACTCCGCATAGCATCAGCAACCAGGCATCTTTCCACTGAACCACTGCACCAAGACTATAAGTCAAGGATTGGCCGACCAGCTTTCACATGTCTGATATACTGACACACTGACGATTCATGTGGGACTATCTGTGGATGCAGCTGCCACAATTCAATCCTAGGCTTTTACACCTATTGTACTCTGACTCCAGCACGGCTCTGGCAGTATATGTATTTTTATTTTATTGACGCACTGGCAACGCCTGGCTTCAATTTCTATGTGCTAACTTAGCCGACAGTCATGCACCCATTAGTTTAATTTGTTGATCACCATCTCCCGGTTGAGGGATCGAACTGCCATTCTGCAACTCCGCATAGCATCAGCAACCAGATATCTTTCCACTGGACCACCGCGCCAAGACTAAGAGTCATGGTTTGGCCGACCAGCTTTCACATGTCTGATATACTGACACACTGATGATTCATATTGGACTATCTGTGGATGCACCTGCCACGATTCAATCCTAGGCTTTTTACGCCTATTGTACTCTGACTCCAGCACGACTCTGGCAGTATATGTAATTTTATTTTATTGATGCACTGGCAACGTGGGCCTTTAATATATATGTGTTACCGAGCCGACAGTCATGCACCCATTAGTTTAATTTGCTGATCACCATCTCCCGGTCGCGGGATCGAACCGCCATACTGCAACTCCACATAGCATCAGCAACCAGACATCTTTCCACTGGACCACCATGCCAAGACAAAGTCCAGGTTTAGCAAACCACCTTTCACATGTCTGATATACTGACACACTGACGATTCATATTGGACTATCTGTGGATGCACCTGCCACGATTCAATCATAGGCTTTTCAAGTCTATTGTACTCTGACTCCATCACGGCTATGGCAGTATATGTATTTTTTTATTTTATTGACGCACTGGCAACGAGCGGCTTCAATTTCTATGTGCTAACCAGCCGACAGTCATGCACCCATTAGTTTAATTTGTTGATCTTAATTTCCAGAAACATATGCATGTAAGCTGATGAATATTTTGAAACCAATTTGACTAAGTGATGTTACTGCAGCAACAGCACCATGTCAAATTAGTTTCAAAACATGCAACATCATACAAATATTGCAGACTTTGCCTAATGGATGATTCCAGATTTAACTAAGCCCTGATCATCTCTAGCTAAGCTCCACTCACGGTTTATCCATGTTGGGATCAATCGATCCCTATGCTCTCTGGATCTCAATTTCCAGAAAGCTGCACGTATGCTGTTAAATATTTTGAAACAAATTTGACTGTCCAGTTGCATGTTTATTACATACCAAAGACATATAACTCAAACAACTTTACGGACTATTCCAGGTGTATGGCGAACTATTTCTGATATACTGACACACTGACGATTCATATGGGTCTATCTGTGGATGCACCTGCCACGATTCAATCCTTGGCATTTAAGCCTATTGTACTCTGACTCCATCACGGCTCTGGCAGTATATGTATTTTATTTTATTGATGCACTGGCAATGTGCGGCTTCAATTTCCACATGCTATCCATCACGACAGTCATGCACCCATTAGTTTAATTGGTTGATCACCATCTCCCGGTCGCGGGATCGAAGCATAGGTGGAGCCTAGGTAGAGATGGGTGTGCGGTGGCAATCATTACCCCCGCCTTGTGAGGGGCAGGCTGTCTGTCTGTCTGTCTGTCTGTCTGTCTGTCTGTCGGTCGGCCCGTCGGTCTGGCAGTCAGTCAGTCAGTTGGTCAGTCGGTCGTTCGGTCGGTCGGTCAGTATGTATGTATGTATGTATTTTTATTTTATTGACGCACTGGCAACGTGCGGCTACAATTTCTATGTGCTAACTTAGCCGACAGTCATGCACCCATTAGTTTAATTTGTTGATCACCATCTCCCGGTCGCGGGATCGAAGCACAGGTGGAGCCTAGGTAGAGATGGGTGTGCGGTGGCAATCATTACCCTCGCCTTGTGAGGGGCAGGCTGTCTGTCTGTCGGTCGGCCGGTCGGTCGGGCAGTCAGTCAGTCAGTTGGTCAGTCGGTCGTTCGATCGGTCAGTATGTATGTATGTATGTATTTTTATTTTATTGACGCACTGGCAACGTGCGGCTACAATTTCTATGTGCTAACTTAGCCGACAGTCATGCACCCATTAGTTTAATTTGTTGATCACCATCTCCCGGTTGAGGGATAGAACTGCCATTCTGCAACTCCGCATAGCATCAGCAACCAGACATCTTTCCACTGGACCACTGCGCCAAGACAAAGAGTCATGGTTTGGCCGCCCATCTTTCACATGTCTGATATACTGACACACTGACGATTCATATGGAACTATCTGTGGATGCACCTGCCACGATTCAATCCTAGGCTTTTTACGCCTATTGTACTCTTACTCCAGCATGGCTCTGGCAGTATATGTATTTTTATTTTATTGACGCACTGGCAACGTGCAGCTTCAATTTCCATGTGCTAACTTAGCCGACAGTCATGTACCCATTAGTTTAATTTGTTGATCACTATCTCCCGGTTGGGGGATCGAACCGCCATTCTGCAACTCCGCATAGCATCAGCAACCAGATATCTTTCCACTGGACCACCGTGCCAAGACTAAAAGTCACGGTTTGGCCGACCAGCTTTCACATGTCTGATATACTGACACATTGACGATTCTGTCAGTCTGTCTGTCGGTCGGCTGGTTGGTCGGTCGGTCGGTCGGTCGGTCAGTCGTTCGGTCGGTCAGTATGTATGTATGTATGTATTTTTATTTCATTGATGCACTGGCAACGTGCGGCTTCAATTTCCATGTGCTAACTTAGCCGACAGTCATGCACCCATTAGTTTAATTTGTTGATCACCATCTCCCGGTTGGGGGATCGAACCGCCATTCTGCAACTCCGCATAGCATCAGCAACCAGGCATCTTTCCACTGAACCACCGCACCAAGACTATAAGTCAAGGATTGGCCGACCAGCTTTCACATGTCTGATATACTGACACACTGACGATTCATATGGGACTATCCGTGGATGCACCTGCCATAATTCAATCCTAGGCTTTTACGCCTTTTGTACTCTGACTCCAGCACGGCTCTGGCAGTATATGTATTTTTATTTTATTGACGCACTGGCAACGTCCGGCTTCAATTTCTATGTGCTAACTTAGCCGACAGTCATGCACCCATTAGTTTAATTTGTTGATCACCATCTCCCGGTTGAGGGATAGAACTGCCATTCTGCAACTCCGCATAGCATCAGCAACCAGACATCTTTCCACTGGACCACTGCGCCAAGACAAAGAGTCATGGTTTGGCCGCCCATCTTTCACATGTCTGATATACTGACACACTGACGATTCATATGGGACTATCTGTGGATGCACCTGCCACAATTCGATCCTAGGCTTTTACGCCAATGTACTCTAACTCTAGCACGGCTCTGGCAGTATATGTATTTTTATTTTATTGACGCACGGGCAACGTGCGGCTTCAATTTCCATGTGCTAACTTAGCTGACAGTCTTGCACCCATTAGTTTAATTTGTTGATCACCATCTCCCGGTCGGGGGATCGAACCGCCATTCTGCAACTCCGCATAGCATCAGCAACCAGGCATCTTTGTTTAGCCCGGCATACTACCGACTAAAAGCCTGTCTATTTAGCTCGATAGGATAGGTTTTAAAATGATTAGAGACAATTTCTTCATCAAGAGACACATAGCGTACGCTTCTTTTCCGGTAGTTGCGATAATTTAGCCCCGCACTCCGACAAGGTTGTGTAAAATTGGCCAACATACCTATTGGGCCTCCTAATTACAAGTTATTGTCTCTCTTCATGTTCCACTAAACCTTATGT
>JAVVLW010003998.1:0-18612 GCA_034401795.1 Chaetoderma sp. LZ-2023a | reverse complement strand
CAAAATTCCACAAGACCTATCAGAAGATAGCAAATAGCTGACCTGTACTGTATATTAATTGTACATCACAGGATATGATGGACCACTGGATCGTCACATTTTGAAATTTGACAATCAACATGTGAATTCGAAATACCGGTGGTACTACCCATTGGGCAAGCATAGCTTGGAGACTGAACCATAAAGCGTATCTGCCCAGGAGTAATGTGAAGTCATTTAATGACAACTGGCAAATGGTCCAAACATAATTAAAGTTCATAGTCTGAAAAAAGAAGAAACATTAAAAAAAACAATCAGTATAATACATATTTAGATGCCAAATGCTCTAGGAGTTGCATGACAATCGATTTGTGCCTAATTTTGACCCCGTCCTATACCCTCAGTTTGACGCAAGATCAAAATAATTCCTTGTATTGTTGTCTACTCATCGTTGGCTTGAAAATGATATGTGACATGACCACCTTTGGATAAATAAAATTTTTTACCCACAGTCCCCCACACCCTGGGGTTCATGATATAATTTAAAAAGTGTCATGCAAATCACTGGCCAGATGTGCAATCATCTCCAAAGTTTCTAGTTTCTATCTGAAGAGGTCTAGGAGGATTTGCATTACAATTGATTGATGCCCACTTTTGAAATTTTGACCCCGCCTCCCACCCTCAGTTTGACCCAAGATCAAAATAATTCCTTGTACTGTAAACTACTTACCATTGGCTTGAAAATGATATGCAACATGACCTTTGGGGTCATGCCAAAATTCCAAAAGTGTCATGCAAATCCCTGTCCATATGAGCAATGATACCAAAAGTTTCAAGCTTCTATGTGAAATGGTCTAGGAGGAGTTGTGTAGCAATCGATTGGTGCCCACTTTTGATCCCCACTACCCTCAATTAGACCCAAGATCGAAATAATTCCTTGTACTGTAGTCTACTCATCATTGGCTTCAAAATGATATGTGACATGACCATGTTTGGATAAATTAAATTGTTGACTCACAGTCCCCACCCCCTGCAGTCATGACAAAATTTCAAAAGTGCCATGCACATTCCTCGCAATATGTGTAATCATACAGAAGGTTTAAAGGTCTCTGTGAAATGGTCTAGGACGAGTTGCGTTACAATCGATTGGTGCCCACTTGTGTCCCCGCTCCCTACCCTAAGTTGGACCCAAGATAAAAATAATTCCTTGTATTGTAGTCTATTCATCATTGGCTTGACAATGATATGTGACATGACCACCTTTGCATAAATAAAATTTTTTACCCACAGTCCCCACCCCCTTGGCGTCATGACAAACTTTCAAAAGTGCCATGCACATCCATGGCCATATGTGTAATCATACCAGAAGTTTCAAGTTTCTGCGTGAAATGGGCTAGGAGGAGTTGCGATGGTAGCTCTTTTAAATAGAGTGTTAAGATTGCCTTTCTGTTCCAATTTTTAAATTTGTTCAAGAAAATTTAAATTTTCTCATGGAAAATATCCATTTCTAGACCAAGAGAAGAATATTTTGAAAATTTACCACTGGAGTGACTGGCTCAGTTATCGAGCTAATCATTCCAGTTGTAAACTTTCATAAATAGTCTTCTCTTAGTTTGCAAATGGACATTTCGCAAGACCATTTCAGATGCACTGAAGAAGGGGTAAAGGGTGAAATCTAAAGTTGTCACCAATTGATGTAGCTAATTGAGACAGGAACTACTTTTACTGTCACGCTTCTAGTATTGAAACACGCCACGCCACGCATTTGTCAATTCAAGAAAACTGAATAGATAAGATTCTAAAACTGGTTGGAGGGCTTGGGTAGGGATATATGACGGCTGTGGCTACAGTTTCCAGTCAAATCTCTTTCAATACATTCATCAACTTACACAATACTTTCAGGAAAACAAGATTTTAGCACTTTAGTGTTCAAAGTGTTAAAAGCTAAATCACTAATCCGCTCTATTAAGAGAAGAGTATAATAGTGCATTTAAGCTGCAAGATCACTCAAGCCTGTTTTTAATGGGCACTGTATGGTCCATCAAAAGGTGGTTGTTAAAGACAGATAGTCAGTTAATACAACTTATTCGCTATACTATGCAGAGTTTTTGGACCAAAAGATGGTGATTGCTTACGGCTTCTCATCATACCACCACCCCTTTTAAAGAAAAACCATCGTTTGGCGTCAGAGCACGTGTTCGTCTTTGGGTAATAAATATCGTCCTGGTTATAAGCCTGAATATCCATCTGATGGAGCTTTATCATGAAAGCTATATAAAATCATTATTACTAGATTGACCTCTTTTCCGCTGATGCCTAAATATTTAAGATATTATTGTGTGCTCTGACATCTATGGTGTTGAATTTTTTGTAATGTGTTTGACTGAAAGTTGTTCCTCCCGCAGCAATTACCTTCAGTCAAATTATTTTTAAAGAAACAACTCAGTCTACCAAACCATGTTGCTAAATAAACTTGGACATTCGGCTACAAGGAACAGGAGTGTGAAATCTAATGTTGTCACCATAAATCTGCTCGACGGCGGAAACTGTAACAGATCTGACCTGTCTATTAAGGAACACCTCTGAAATTAGACCTTTGCTATATCTGATGTAGTAATTTCGGAAGTTCATATCTCGGACGTTTATGGACAGATTATCTTCTAGTTTTCAAACACTCGTTCATCTATGCCCACGCTGATATGACAAAGGTCATAGCATTCCTGGATCCATGGCTGGTTTTAAGATGCAACATGTTTCACAATAACCACTAATTTCAATGTTTTTTAGAAGCATCACCAAAAAGACTCAAGTAGTCCACCTTAGATAGGTAGTCTAGTGCATTAGGCTAATTAAGTGCGTAGATGTAGGGTCCTATACTGTAATAGCAATGGGTTTGAGAACCACCACTCAAGCGGTTCACTTACAGAGGTGGTCAGAGAACGTATTTGAGCTAAGAACCACCGTCATCATACATCAGCATCTCTGTCTTAGCGAAGATTGTTACTGTCTCTAAGAGCCCTGTATTTGAGAATCGCCATCAATAAAATTCATGTGGTCCACTTCCATAATATTCAATATTTTCCTGTATTTTTTTACAATTATCACATTCAACACGCTACGCAAGTGTATTAATAATTAATTAATTAATAGAAGTAGCAAAGCAAAACTCGAGTTTCTTAGTATTTCATAATCTATGAACACCACCCATGCAACAGAAAGCTGTTGCTAGTGGCCCTTGAAACGTTATTAATGCTGGAACATAGCGATCTTTTCCTTAATTTCCGCTAATTTTTACAAGTTGCATGTGCCAAGCACGCTATGTAATCGTATTAATAATTAATGAACTAGTAACAATTGTAACACATATCTCAGCTGTCTTAGTATGTGTACACCTCTGAATACGACCCTTGCAACACAAACCTCTTGCTACTAGTCCTTGCAAAGTTATTAAGGCTGAAACAGAGTGATTTATCCAAATATTACCAGAATTTATGTAAGTTTCGCGTTCAAATGCTGCTTTCAAATGCTGCTATGCGTTATGTAATTGTAGTAATTTTTCATCAACTAGCAGGAATAGCAACACGCAACTGATATCGTTTAGTATTTCATAGCGTTAGAACATGACTGTTGCAACAAAAAACATGTTGCGGTTAGCAATTGTAGACGTATTAGGGCTGGAACAATATGATATATTATATATCATCACGTAGTTGATGCAACGCTATCTCCCTCGTCCCTTCAACTACCCCCCCCCCCCTCCCCCCCCCCTCTCTCTCCTCCCTCTCCCTCTGACTCGTTTCAACCGTATATATGCGTGGCGGTTATCAATACAACTCAAGTGGTCTACCTTAGATAGGTAGTCCTATGCATTAGGCTAAATAATCGCTTAGATGGGTGGTCCTATACAGGAATAGCAATGTGTTTTTAGAGTAACAACTCAAGTGGTCCCCTTAGATAAGTGGTCATATGCAATAATTTTACCGCTAATAGTTAAGAAACAATCACCAATAGCTATGTTTTTAAAACAACCCTTAATAAAGGTCACGTGATCCTATATGGCAATTGACCGCTAATACTTAAAAAAACACCATCAACATACATCAGCATCTATGTTTTAGTAGACGCTGTTGCTGCCTTCAATAACAATGTTTTCATTGACTAAACTTGGTCAATAAAGGAGTAAATGTCAGCATATATTATAGTACTTTTTCCACCACATTTGTAATAGTTATCCACATACAAAGCATGCGCGCATTGCAAGTGTGTGTTTAGGGGGTGGGGGTGTCGGAGGAGGGGGTTGCGACATCTGTGTGGACACAATGCAAATAATTTGTCCGCCATGCAATGCATAATAAATAGCATTGTATTCACTCAAAGGTCAATTGCCTATTGTGTAATAACTCTATCTATCTAGCTAACTCTTTAACGCTTACGCTGCCCAAAACGGCTTCTTTGGTAGTCTTGGAAAATGTACGTATGCATATCGAAAGAAGACTATTTTTGAAACATTATCCTCTCTGTCTCTCCACCCTCACTCTCCCCCCCCCCGTCTCCTGCTCCTACCCTTCTCCCTTCCCTCAATCCCTCCCTCGCTCCTGCCATCCTCTCCCGCCCTCCCTCAATGCCGTCCTCTCTCTCTCTGTATTATATTATAATGTGATCCTATTGTATGATGACACAAGATGGAATGGTACCGAGTGAAAAATGCATGCACCAACATCAGCTAATACATTGATATATGTGTATGATCTTGCAACGTCAAAATGAACAGCCTTGCGTATTTAAAATGTCATGACATTTGATTGCAGATTTCAAAAATACCCAATTTGTCCCACCCTTTAAACAGCGTGGCCAATGCTTCTGAATTCCCGGTCGCTAAGATGCTGCTGCTGTGCCCGAGAGCAACAACATTCCGCAACATCATCATCAAAAAGAAACATTGGAACACCATAATTTAAAGAACAGCCACAAAATGTGTAGGGGACAATCGAAATTGGTGGGTTAATTTTATGTGCACCTTACGTTAGCCAGAATTGCGGTACAGGCGCACACTTCTTTATTAACGGCAGTCTACAAGTAGTTTGCAATACAGACCCTTTCATGATCAAGAGCCAAAAACAACCCAAATTGACTAGCTTCAATAATGAACAAACTACCAAATTGGACCTCTAAAAATAATGCCGGTGTTTTGTTTTTGCAACATAATTCAGCAACGGAATGATCATAGGTACATAATTAAATACTATCATTGACTATATAAATTCCAATCTACGGCGCAATTTGGACAAAATCATACCATCGGCTTTGAGTTTTCTCACTAATACAGATTGTCCAAGCGCGGAGGAATATCAGCCTCAGCGCTTAGGCTACAACCCGGCCAAATTGGGCATGGCGCTGAATAGACATAGAACACGGGCAATTATTTAAAACTTAATTTAGGCTACACCTCTTGCACGGGGCGTGACCTAGCTCTCAAACAATGAAAAGTTGGAGATATCGCCCTATCTATAAAATTAATAAAGCTAAACCTGGTTTAATCATCCTTATTGAATTCCGGCCAATGCGACTGAATTGATAGCAACAATTTAGCAACTCATTCCAGCAACATCATTGTCCAAACAAACTCCATAATGGCTATTTTACCTTGACGCAAAATAGAGTGGCTTCATTACATGTGACAAAATAGAAATACATACGGGGGTGGTGGTGAGTGAATGGGCGGCGAAGCAACAACTCGTTATATACGCTGAGAAAAATGTAAACAAACTCGGACAATCATCATATTAAATATTTCAGTTCCCTACACATAAATACTCATGACTTAAATTGCTGCTACCCTAAATAGCAACAGGTTTCAACAAACAATACGATAATTGTCAAGCAGGCTACAAGATTTCTCACAAAAATCCAGTCTGTTTCACAACATACAAGCAGTTGTGGCATAATTTCACTAGTTTCTTCAGCCCTGCTAGAAGGAAACGGGTTAATTTTGCATTTGGACGTTTATTGATATCACTTCTCCGACTATCTATTTAATCCTGCTCAATGCATCGATTATCTATTTAACCCTGCTCAATGCTCAATTCATGACCAGTTCCTGGAAAAATGCCCTAGCTGGTTACTTAAAAACAATTTGACTGAACGTAATTGTTTCCTTAGGTAGCAACAACATTCAGTCAACGTTCTTTCAAAACATTAAGTTGGTTCCCCGCACAACTATCTTCAGAAATAAAAGCGCTTTTAAATCGATCATTGGATAAATAATTGTGTTGAGATCAGTGGGAAATTGAAATGCTAGCCTTTTCTATCCAGGGTAATTATCACCCCCACCCACTGATGGGACCAGTTAGCGAGCGTTCTTGTTTATTTATTACAGTCATAAAAGCATAGAGGTATTCATTGCCAGCAATGCCCTCCGATTTCTAGCTATGCTAGACAAGGTTATAATGTCCATCAATTGTACAAATTGTAAGCCGTATGTCCTTATCATTTAACCCTTTAATGACTAAATCTTGTCAAAAAAACTAAACATTTTCTTGTTGAATGTCTTATTACCGAGCCAGTCATTCCAGTGGTAAATTTTCAGAAATAGTTTTCACTTGGCCTACTAATCGACATTCCTCAAGACCCCTGCAGAGGCCAGTTTGGCTGGCTTCATCATAAGAGGGTTAAGGCCCTATGTTTTAACATTATGTTGAATATTTCGAAACTATTTCACCAGGCGTTGTTGCAGCAGCAACACAGTCAAATTAGTTTCAAAATATTTTTGAAAGTTTAAAGGTCTCTGTGAAATGGTCTAGGACGAGTTGCGTTACAATCGATTGGTGCCCACTTTTGTCCCTGCCCCCTACCCTAAGTTGGACCCAAGATAAAAATAATTCCTTGTATTGTAGTCTATTTATCATTGGCTTGACAACGATATGTGACATGACCACCTTTGCATAAATTAAATTTTTTACCCACAGTCCCCACCCCCTTGGCGTCATGACAAACTTTCAAAAGTGCCATGCACATCCATGGCCATATGTGTAATCATACCAGAAGTTTCAAGTTTCTGCGTGAAATGGGCTAGGAGGAGTTGCGATGGTAGCTCTTTTAAATAGACTGTTAAGATTGCCTTTCTGTTGCAATTTTTAAATTTGTTCAAGAAAATTAAAATTTTCTCATGGAAAATATTTATTTCTAGACCATGAGAAGACTATTTTGAAAATTTACCACTGGAGTGATTGGCTCGGTTATCGAGCTAATAATTCCAGTTGTAAATTTTCATAAATAGTCTTCTCTTAGTTTGCAAATGGACATTTCGCAAGACCATTTCAGATGCACTGAAGAAGGGGTAAAGGGTGAAATCTAAAGTTGTCACCAACTGATTTAGCTAATTGAGACAAGAACTACTTTTACTGTCACGCTTCTAGTATTGAAACACACCACGCATTTGTCAACTCAAGAAAACTGAATGGATAAGATTCTGAAACTGGTTGGTGGGCTTGGGTAGGGATATATGACGCTGTGGCCACAGTTTCCCGTAAAATTTCTTTCAATACATTCATCAACTTACGCAATACTTCTAGTATTATCAGGAAAATAAGATTTTAGCACTTTAGGGTTCAAAGTGTTAAAAGCTAAATCACTAATCCGCTCTATTAAGAGAAGAGTATAATAGCGCATTTAAGCTGCAAGATCACTCAAGCCTGTTTATAATGGGCACTGTATGGTCCATCAAAAAGTGGTTGTTAAAGACAGATAGTCAGTTAATACAACTTATTCGCTATACTATGCAGCGTTCTTGGACCAAAAGATGGTGGTTGCTTACGGCTTCTCATCATACCACCACCCCTTTTAAAGAATAACTATCTTTTGGCGCCAGAGCACGTGTTCGTCTTTGCGTAATAAATATCTTTCTGGCTACAAGCCTGAATTTCCATCTGATGGAGCTTTATCATGAAAGCTATATAAAATCATCATTACTAGATTGACCTTTTTCCGCTGATGCCTAAATATTTAAGATATTATTGTGTGCTCTGACATCTATGTTGTTGAATTTTTTGTAATGTGTTTGACTGAAAGTTGTTCCTCCCGCAGCAATGACCTTCAGTCAAATTATTTTTAAAGAAACAACTCAGTCTACCAAACCATGTTGCTAAATAAACTTGGACATTCGGCTGCAAGGAACAGGAGTGTGAAATCTAAAGTTGTCATCACCAAGAAGCATCACCAAAAAGACTCAAGTAGTCCACCTTAGATAGGTAGTCTAGTGCATTAGGCTAATTAAGTGCGTAGATGTAGGGTCCTATACTGTAATAGCAATGGGTTTGAGAACCACCACTCAAGCGGTTCACTTACAGAGGTGGTCAGAGAACGTATTTGAGCTAAGAACCACCGTCATCATACATCAGCATCTCTGTCTTAGCGAAGATTGTTACTGTCTCTAAGAGCCCTGTATTTGAGAATCGCCATCAATAAAATTCATGTGGTCCACTTCCATAATATTCAATATTTTCCTGTATTTTTTTACAATTATCACATTCAACACGCTACGCAAGTGTATTAATAATTAATTAATTAATAGAAGTAGCAAAGCAAAACTCGAGTTTCTTAGTATTTCATAATCTATGAACACCACCCATGCAACAGAAAGCTGTTGCTAGTGGCCCTTGAAACGTTATTAATGCTGGAACATAGCGATCTTTTCCTTAATTTCCGCTAATTTTTACAAGTTGCATGTGCCAAGCACGCTATGTAATCGTATTAATAATTAATGAACTAGTAACAATTGTAACACATATCTCAGCTGTCTTAGTATGTGTACACCTCTGAATACGACCCTTGCAACACAAACCTCTTGCTACTAGTCCTTGCAAAGTTATTAAGGCTGAAACAGAGTGATTTATCCAAATATTACCAGAATTTATGTAAGTTTCGCGTTCAAATGCTGCTTTCAAATGCTGCTATGCGTTATGTAATTGTAGTAATTTTTCATCAACTAGCAGGAATAGCAACACGCAACTGATATCGTTTAGTATTTCATAGCGTTAGAACATGACTGTTGCAACAAAAAACATGTTGCGGTTAGCAATTGTAGACGTATTAGGGCTGGAACAATATGATATATTATATATCATCACGTAGTTGATGCAACGCTATCTCCCTCGTCCCTTCAACTACCCCCCCCCCTCCCCCCCCCCCCCTCTCTCTCCTCCCTCTCCCTCTGACTCGTTTCAACCGTATATATGCGTGGCGGTTATCAATACAACTCAAGTGGTCTACCTTAGATAGGTAGTCCTATGCATTAGGCTAAATAATCGCTTAGATGGGTGGTCCTATACAGGAATAGCAATGTGTTTTTAGAGTAACAACTCAAGTGGTCCCCTTAGATAAGTGGTCATATGCAATAATTTTACCGCTAATAGTTAAGAAACAATCACCAATAGCTATGTTTTTAAAACAACCCTTAATAAAGGTCACGTGATCCTATATGGCAATTGACCGCTAATACTTAAAAAAACACCATCAACATACATCAGCATCTATGTTTTAGTAGACGCTGTTGCTGCCTTCAATAACAATGTTTTCATTGACTAAACTTGGTCAATAAAGGAGTAAATGTCAGCATATATTATAGTACTTTTTCCACCACATTTGTAATAGTTATCCACATACAAAGCATGCGCGCATTGCAAGTGTGTGTTTAGGGGGTGGGGGTGTCGGAGGAGGGGGTTGCGACATCTGTGTGGACACAATGCAAATAATTTGTCCGCCATGCAATGCATAATAAATAGCATTGTATTCACTCAAAGGTCAATTGCCTATTGTGTAATAACTCTATCTATCTAGCTAACTCTTTAACGCTTACGCTGCCCAAAACGGCTTCTTTGGTAGTCTTGGAAAATGTACGTATGCATATCGAAAGAAGACTATTTTTGAAACATTATCCTCTCTGTCTCTCCACCCTCACTCTCCCCCCCCCCCCCCGTCTCCTGCTCCTACCCTTCTCCCTTCCCTCAATCCCTCCCTCGCTCCTGCCATCCTCTCCCGCCCTCCCTCAATGCCGTCCTCTCTCTCTCTGTATTATATTATAATGTGATCCTATTGTATGATGACACAAGATGGAATGGTACCGAGTGAAAAATGCATGCACCAACATCAGCTAATACATTGATATATGTGTATGATCTTGCAACGTCAAAATGAACAGCCTTGCGTATTTAAAATGTCATGACATTTGATTGCAGATTTCAAAAATACCCAATTTGTCCCACCCTTTAAACAGCGTGGCCAATGCTTCTGAATTCCCGGTCGCTAAGATGCTGCTGCTGTGCCCGAGAGCAACAACATTCCGCAACATCATCATCAAAAAGAAACATTGGAACACCATAATTTAAAGAACAGCCACAAAATGTGTAGGGGACAATCGAAATTGGTGGGTTAATTTTATGTGCACCTTACGTTAGCCAGAATTGCGGTACAGGCGCACACTTCTTTATTAACGGCAGTCTACAAGTAGTTTGCAATACAGACCCTTTCATGATCAAGAGCCAAAAACAACCCAAATTGACTAGCTTCAATAATGAACAAACTACCAAATTGGACCTCTAAAAATAATGCCGGTGTTTTGTTTTTGCAACATAATTCAGCAACGGAATGATCATAGGTACATAATTAAATACTATCATTGACTATATAAATTCCAATCTACGGCGCAATTTGGACAAAATCATACCATCGGCTTTGAGTTTTCTCACTAATACAGATTGTCCAAGCGCGGAGGAATATCAGCCTCAGCGCTTAGGCTACAACCCGGCCAAATTGGGCATGGCGCTGAATAGACATAGAACACGGGCAATTATTTAAAACTTAATTTAGGCTACACCTCTTGCACGGGGCGTGACCTAGCTCTCAAACAATGAAAAGTTGGAGATATCGCCCTATCTATAAAATTAATAAAGCTAAACCTGGTTTAATCATCCTTATTGAATTCCGGCCAATGCGACTGAATTGATAGCAACAATTTAGCAACTCATTCCAGCAACATCATTGTCCAAACAAACTCCATAATGGCTATTTTACCTTGACGCAAAATAGAGTGGCTTCATTACATGTGACAAAATAGAAATACATACGGGGGTGGTGGTGAGTGAATGGGCGGCGAAGCAACAACTCGTTATATACGCTGAGAAAAATGTAAACAAACTCGGACAATCATCATATTAAATATTTCAGTTCCCTACACATAAATACTCATGACTTAAATTGCTGCTACCCTAAATAGCAACAGGTTTCAACAAACAATACGATAATTGTCAAGCAGGCTACAAGATTTCTCACAAAAATCCAGTCTGTTTCACAACATACAAGCAGTTGTGGCATAATTTCACTAGTTTCTTCAGCCCTGCTAGAAGGAAACGGGTTAATTTTGCATTTGGACGTTTATTGATATCACTTCTCCGACTATCTATTTAATCCTGCTCAATGCATCGATTATCTATTTAACCCTGCTCAATGCTCAATTCATGACCAGTTCCTGGAAAAATGCCCTAGCTGGTTACTTAAAAACAATTTGACTGAACGTAATTGTTTCCTTAGGTAGCAACAACATTCAGTCAACGTTCTTTCAAAACATTAAGTTGGTTCCCCGCACAACTATCTTCAGAAATAAAAGCGCTTTTAAATCGATCATTGGATAAATAATTGTGTTGAGATCAGTGGGAAATTGAAATGCTAGCCTTTTCTATCCAGGGTAATTATCACCCCCACCCACTGATGGGACCAGTTAGCGAGCGTTCTTGTTTATTTATTACAGTCATAAAAGCATAGAGGTATTCATTGCCAGCAATGCCCTCCGATTTCTAGCTATGCTAGACAAGGTTATAATGTCCATCAATTGTACAAATTGTAAGCCGTATGTCCTTATCATTTAACCCTTTAATGACTAAATCTTGTCAAAAAAACTAAACATTTTCTTGTTGAATGTCTTATTACCGAGCCAGTCATTCCAGTGGTAAATTTTCAGAAATAGTTTTCACTTGGCCTACTAATCGACATTCCTCAAGACCCCTGCAGAGGCCAGTTTGGCTGGCTTCATCATAAGAGGGTTAAGGCCCTATGTTTTAACATTATGTTGAATATTTCGAAACTATTTCACCAGGCGTTGTTGCAGCAGCAACACAGTCAAATTAGTTTCAAAATATTTTTGAAAGTTTAAAGGTCTCTGTGAAATGGTCTAGGACGAGTTGCGTTACAATCGATTGGTGCCCACTTTTGTCCCTGCCCCCTACCCTAAGTTGGACCCAAGATAAAAATAATTCCTTGTATTGTAGTCTATTTATCATTGGCTTGACAACGATATGTGACATGACCACCTTTGCATAAATTAAATTTTTTACCCACAGTCCCCACCCCCTTGGCGTCATGACAAACTTTCAAAAGTGCCATGCACATCCATGGCCATATGTGTAATCATACCAGAAGTTTCAAGTTTCTGCGTGAAATGGGCTAGGAGGAGTTGCGATGGTAGCTCTTTTAAATAGACTGTTAAGATTGCCTTTCTGTTGCAATTTTTAAATTTGTTCAAGAAAATTAAAATTTTCTCATGGAAAATATTTATTTCTAGACCATGAGAAGACTATTTTGAAAATTTACCACTGGAGTGATTGGCTCGGTTATCGAGCTAATAATTCCAGTTGTAAATTTTCATAAATAGTCTTCTCTTAGTTTGCAAATGGACATTTCGCAAGACCATTTCAGATGCACTGAAGAAGGGGTAAAGGGTGAAATCTAAAGTTGTCACCAACTGATTTAGCTAATTGAGACAAGAACTACTTTTACTGTCACGCTTCTAGTATTGAAACACACCACGCATTTGTCAACTCAAGAAAACTGAATGGATAAGATTCTGAAACTGGTTGGTGGGCTTGGGTAGGGATATATGACGCTGTGGCCACAGTTTCCCGTAAAATTTCTTTCAATACATTCATCAACTTACGCAATACTTCTAGTATTATCAGGAAAATAAGATTTTAGCACTTTAGGGTTCAAAGTGTTAAAAGCTAAATCACTAATCCGCTCTATTAAGAGAAGAGTATAATAGCGCATTTAAGCTGCAAGATCACTCAAGCCTGTTTATAATGGGCACTGTATGGTCCATCAAAAAGTGGTTGTTAAAGACAGATAGTCAGTTAATACAACTTATTCGCTATACTATGCAGCGTTCTTGGACCAAAAGATGGTGGTTGCTTACGGCTTCTCATCATACCACCACCCCTTTTAAAGAATAACTATCTTTTGGCGCCAGAGCACGTGTTCGTCTTTGCGTAATAAATATCTTTCTGGCTACAAGCCTGAATTTCCATCTGATGGAGCTTTATCATGAAAGCTATATAAAATCATCATTACTAGATTGACCTTTTTCCGCTGATGCCTAAATATTTAAGATATTATTGTGTGCTCTGACATCTATGTTGTTGAATTTTTTGTAATGTGTTTGACTGAAAGTTGTTCCTCCCGCAGCAATGACCTTCAGTCAAATTATTTTTAAAGAAACAACTCAGTCTACCAAACCATGTTGCTAAATAAACTTGGACATTCGGCTGCAAGGAACAGGAGTGTGAAATCTAAAGTTGTCATCACCAAGAAGCATCACCAAAAAGACTCAAGTAGTCCACCTTAGATAGGTAGTCTAGTGCATTAGGCTAATTAAGTGCGTAGATGTAGGGTCCTATACTGTAATAGCAATGGGTTTGAGAACCACCACTCAAGCGGTTCACTTACAGAGGTGGTCAGAGAACGTATTTGAGCTAAGAACCACCGTCATCATACATCAGCATCTCTGTCTTAGCGAAGATTGTTACTGTCTCTAAGAGCCCTGTATTTGAGAATCGCCATCAATAAAATTCATGTGGTCCACTTCCATAATATTCAATATTTTCCTGTATTTTTTTACAATTATCACATTCAACACGCTACGCAAGTGTATTAATAATTAATTAATTAATAGAAGTAGCAAAGCAAAACTCGAGTTTCTTAGTATTTCATAATCTATGAACACCACCCATGCAACAGAAAGCTGTTGCTAGTGGCCCTTGAAACGTTATTAATGCTGGAACATAGCGATCTTTTCCTTAATTTCCGCTAATTTTTACAAGTTGCATGTGCCAAGCACGCTATGTAATCGTATTAATAATTAATGAACTAGTAACAATTGTAACACATATCTCAGCTGTCTTAGTATGTGTACACCTCTGAATACGACCCTTGCAACACAAACCTCTTGCTACTAGTCCTTGCAAAGTTATTAAGGCTGAAACAGAGTGATTTATCCAAATATTACCAGAATTTATGTAAGTTTCGCGTTCAAATGCTGCTTTCAAATGCTGCTATGCGTTATGTAATTGTAGTAATTTTTCATCAACTAGCAGGAATAGCAACACGCAACTGATATCGTTTAGTATTTCATAGCGTTAGAACATGACTGTTGCAACAAAAAACATGTTGCGGTTAGCAATTGTAGACGTATTAGGGCTGGAACAATATGATATATTATATATCATCACGTAGTTGATGCAACGCTATCTCCCTCGTCCCTTCAACTACCCCCCCCCCTCCCCCCCCCCCCTCTCTCTCCTCCCTCTCCCTCTGACTCGTTTCAACCGTATATATGCGTGGCGGTTATCAATACAACTCAAGTGGTCTACCTTAGATAGGTAGTCCTATGCATTAGGCTAAATAATCGCTTAGATGGGTGGTCCTATACAGGAATAGCAATGTGTTTTTAGAGTAACAACTCAAGTGGTCCCCTTAGATAAGTGGTCATATGCAATAATTTTACCGCTAATAGTTAAGAAACAATCACCAATAGCTATGTTTTTAAAACAACCCTTAATAAAGGTCACGTGATCCTATATGGCAATTGACCGCTAATACTTAAAAAAACACCATCAACATACATCAGCATCTATGTTTTAGTAGACGCTGTTGCTGCCTTCAATAACAATGTTTTCATTGACTAAACTTGGTCAATAAAGGAGTAAATGTCAGCATATATTATAGTACTTTTTCCACCACATTTGTAATAGTTATCCACATACAAAGCATGCGCGCATTGCAAGTGTGTGTTTAGGGGGTGGGGGGTGTCGGAGGAGGGGGTTGCGACATCTGTGTGGACACAATGCAAATAATTTGTCCGCCATGCAATGCATAATAAATAGCATTGTATTCACTCAAAGGTCAATTGCCTATTGTGTAATAACTCTATCTATCTAGCTAACTCTTTAACGCTTACGCTGCCCAAAACGGCTTCTTTGGTAGTCTTGGAAAATGTACGTATGCATATCGAAAGAAGACTATTTTTGAAACATTATCCTCTCTGTCTCTCCACCCTCACTCTCCCCCCCCCCCCCGTCTCCTGCTCCTACCCTTCTCCCTTCCCTCAATCCCTCCCTCGCTCCTGCCATCCTCTCCCGCCCTCCCTCAATGCCGTCCTCTCTCTCTCTGTATTATATTATAATGTGATCCTATTGTATGATGACACAAGATGGAATGGTACCGAGTGAAAAATGCATGCACCAACATCAGCTAATACATTGATATATGTGTATGATCTTGCAACGTCAAAATGAACAGCCTTGCGTATTTAAAATGTCATGACATTTGATTGCAGATTTCAAAAATACCCAATTTGTCCCACCCTTTAAACAGCGTGGCCAATGCTTCTGAATTCCCGGTCGCTAAGATGCTGCTGCTGTGCCCGAGAGCAACAACATTCCGCAACATCATCATCAAAAAGAAACATTGGAACACCATAATTTAAAGAACAGCCACAAAATGTGTAGGGGACAATCGAAATTGGTGGGTTAATTTTATGTGCACCTTACGTTAGCCAGAATTGCGGTACAGGCGCACACTTCTTTATTAACGGCAGTCTACAAGTAGTTTGCAATACAGACCCTTTCATGATCAAGAGCCAAAAACAACCCAAATTGACTAGCTTCAATAATGAACAAACTACCAAATTGGACCTCTAAAAATAATGCCGGTGTTTTGTTTTTGCAACATAATTCAGCAACGGAATGATCATAGGTACATAATTAAATACTATCATTGACTATATAAATTCCAATCTACGGCGCAATTTGGACAAAATCATACCATCGGCTTTGAGTTTTCTCACTAATACAGATTGTCCAAGCGCGGAGGAATATCAGCCTCAGCGCTTAGGCTACAACCCGGCCAAATTGGGCATGGCGCTGAATAGACATAGAACACGGGCAATTATTTAAAACTTAATTTAGGCTACACCTCTTGCACGGGGCGTGACCTAGCTCTCAAACAATGAAAAGTTGGAGATATCGCCCTATCTATAAAATTAATAAAGCTAAACCTGGTTTAATCATCCTTATTGAATTCCGGCCAATGCGACTGAATTGATAGCAACAATTTAGCAACTCATTCCAGCAACATCATTGTCCAAACAAACTCCATAATGGCTATTTTACCTTGACGCAAAATAGAGTGGCTTCATTACATGTGACAAAATAGAAATACATACGGGGGTGGTGGTGAGTGAATGGGCGGCGAAGCAACAACTCGTTATATACGCTGAGAAAAATGTAAACAAACTCGGACAATCATCATATTAAATATTTCAGTTCCCTACACATAAATACTCATGACTTAAATTGCTGCTACCCTAAATAGCAACAGGTTTCAACAAACAATACGATAATTGTCAAGCAGGCTACAAGATTTCTCACAAAAATCCAGTCTGTTTCACAACATACAAGCAGTTGTGGCATAATTTCACTAGTTTCTTCAGCCCTGCTAGAAGGAAACGGGTTAATTTTGCATTTGGACGTTTATTGATATCACTTCTCCGACTATCTATTTAATCCTGCTCAATGCATCGATTATCTATTTAACCCTGCTCAATGCTCAATTCATGACCAGTTCCTGGAAAAATGCCCTAGCTGGTTACTTAAAAACAATTTGACTGAACGTAATTGTTTCCTTAGGTAGCAACAACATTCAGTCAACGTTCTTTCAAAACATTAAGTTGGTTCCCCGCACAACTATCTTCAGAAATAAAAGCGCTTTTAAATCGATCATTGGATAAATAATTGTGTTGAGATCAGTGGGAAATTGAAATGCTAGCCTTTTCTATCCAGGGTAATTATCACCCCCACCCACTGATGGGACCAGTTAGCGAGCGTTCTTGTTTATTTATTACAGTCATAAAAGCATAGAGGTATTCATTGCCAGCAATGCCCTCCGATTTCTAGCTATGCTAGACAAGGTTATAATGTCCATCAATTGTACAAATTGTAAGCCGTATGTCCTTATCATTTAACCCTTTAATGACTAAATCTTGTCAAAAAAACTAAACATTTTCTTGTTGAATGTCTTATTACCGAGCCAGTCATTCCAGTGGTAAATTTTCAGAAATAGTTTTCACTTGGCCTACTAATCGACATTCCTCAAGACCCCTGCAGAGGCCAGTTTGGCTGGCTTCATCATAAGAGGGTTAAGGCCCTATGTTTTAACATTATGTTGAATATTTCGAAACTATTTCACCAGGCGTTGTTGCAGCAGCAACACAGTCAAATTAGTTTCAAAATATTTTTGAAAGTTTAAAGGTCTCTGTGAAATGGTCTAGGACGAGTTGCGTTACAATCGATTGGTGCCCACTTTTGTCCCTGCCCCCTACCCTAAGTTGGACCCAAGATAAAAATAATTCCTTGTATTGTAGTCTATTTATCATTGGCTTGACAACGATATGTGACATGACCACCTTTGCATAAATTAAATTTTTTACCCACAGTCCCCACCCCCTTGGCGTCATGACAAACTTTCAAAAGTGCCATGCACATCCATGGCCATATGTGTAATCATACCAGAAGTTTCAAGTTTCTGCGTGAAATGGGCTAGGAGGAGTTGCGATGGTAGCTCTTTTAAATAGACTGTTAAGATTGCCTTTCTGTTGCAATTTTTAAATTTGTTCAAGAAAATTAAAATTTTCTCATGGAAAATATTTATTTCTAGACCATGAGAAGACTATTTTGAAAATTTACCACTGGAGTGATTGGCTCGGTTATCGAGCTAATAATTCCAGTTGTAAATTTTCATAAATAGTCTTCTCTTAGTTTGCAAATGGACATTTCGCAAGACCATTTCAGATGCACTGAAGAAGGGGTAAAGGGTGAAATCTAAAGTTGTCACCAACTGATTTAGCTAATTGAGACAAGAACTACTTTTACTGTCACGCTTCTAGTATTGAAACACACCACGCATTTGTCAACTCAAGAAAACTGAATGGATAAGATTCTGAAACTGGTTGGTGGGCTTGGGTAGGGATATATGACGCTGTGGCCACAGTTTCCCGTAAAATTTCTTTCAATACATTCATCAACTTACGCAATACTTCTAGTATTATCAGGAAAATAAGATTTTAGCACTTTAGGGTTCAAAGTGTTAAAAGCTAAATCACTAATCCGCTCTATTAAGAGAAGAGTATAATAGCGCATTTAAGCTGCAAGATCACTCAAGCCTGTTTATAATGGGCACTGTATGTCCATCAAAAAGTGGTTGTTAAAGACAGATAGTCAGTTAATACAACTTATTCGCTAAACACACGTGTCATGC
>JAVVLW010003995.1:0-20000 GCA_034401795.1 Chaetoderma sp. LZ-2023a | reverse complement strand
TGTATGTACACGCTACTTAGCCTATCCCATAGACTAATTATATGTAATTATTCTATGTCTATGTCTTTTTGACGTAAGTCCGGCTTCGCGAATACGGTTCAAGGAATAATAATAATAGTCAGCCAACCGATTCACGTCAAATTCTGGATCAGATCATCTGTAGCAGTGTTTATTTGAAATAACTAAAGCCATAATACATAAATCTAGGCTACATGAAATGAAAACGCTAAAAAGAGTTCACAGCGAATGCCAACATATGACAGTATCGTTCTTCTCGATGTGAAAACCAATGATTCAGATGCACATTACATTATTTTAACGTTATTATATAATTTGACACACAGAATTATGTATCTGGTTCAGAATAATCAATATCTTGCAGTCCGTGCTTATAGTTATACGCACTTAAATAATCGTGAAGTACACCACTATTGCATACAAACGCGATACTGACATGTCCGTTGACAAAGATCGTTCCCTGGTACATGTCACACGCCAATGGTCACGTGGGCAAGGCGGATTTCTGAATAACCCATTTCTTATAAGATGGATTATATTTATCACTACAGAATTGAAGAATGTATTTATTTCCTCTAATAGTCCAGTCAATCTAAGAAAATGTGTAGGTGCACCTGGGAAAAATTGCAACATAATTTCAGTAGATCGTTGGCGAGGAAGCAAGGGCATATTACCCCAAAAAGGTCTAGCCAATTCTGACAGTGGGAAAGATATTATTTTATTTATTATAACCCATACGCTTTTGTGACGCGCTTATTACTGACTTAATGAGCGCGCACATTGTGCTTACGATCGTCACTTCAGAATTTAGATTGAATATATTTCCTTTATTCTTCCCTTTACCCTATTTTTACACTGGTACACTTATTTAGTGCTATTTTAAGTGTAAATATATGCTTCATGGACGTTCATGTGTACATCAGTTAGTAAAATATCTGCCGTTCTACCGGATTTCGAATTTTCTTCTTACTTGTTACTTGTAGCGTAGACCCAGTCTATCTGGTATAGGAGAACCACAAGCGGATGTTCTACTGATGTCATATGACATTTTTCTTCGCCATAAATCTACTGACAGAAATTGTGTTGTCATTTTTCCGAGGTCATTTCTTAGATTGGCTGGACTATGATATTACATAATCGTTTGGCGCTGAGTATACTGGTGGTCTGGGTACCCCGTTTACGCATTGGTGCTTGGAGTATTTGGAAGCACCGTTGCTAGTTTATATATGACAGTAATATTCGCTCTATATTTCAAAACTTTGAATACGTTATTTAATGGACTACTATCGCAGAACATGAGGTGAATTTTATAAATATATAAAAAGTCGGAAGTAGCTTTTAAGAATATATGGCGCTGAGGCGACCAAATATGTCTTTAAAATGATAATCTTGTCATTAATAAACCACCGTGACTAATGAGACCTGTGCTTTTTGGTGTTTTCCGTTTGCTTATGATTTTCACATGTTTTGATTGTTTATTGTTATTTTAACACGTTTTTAATACCTGTCCTGTAATTTAATATGTGTGTGCAATTAGTCAGTTAACTTTGTACCAATGTGACATAATTGTGGATTTTATACCCCATAGATATGCGCACGTATTATTTACGTTTATGCTCTTTCACTTGGGAATTCATTATAACTTATTGGTTGCGCACGAATTTTATAACGTCACAAGTTACGTAGTGGCGTTTCGGTAGCATTTTTGTGATTGTTTTGGGGACGACCGGAAGTTCATCCATAGGCCCGTGTTACATAGATCTAAATAATATTTTGAAAACTAAAATAAACAAAACAAATTTGCTGCTTTGGATGGATGTGGCATTGCGAGTTCAATACTAACTCCAAATCTACGGTCGCAAGGCATATGTGTGTGTGTGTGTGCGTGCGTGCGTGCGTGCGTGCGTGCGTGCGTGCGTGCGTGCGTGCGTGCGTGCGTGTGTGTGTGTGAGTGTGTGTGTGTTGTTGTTGTTGTTGTTGTTGTTGTGGTATTGTTTGGGTTGGGGTGTGAAGGATAGGGTGGGTGGGTGGGTTGAGGGAGTACCTTTTAGGGGGTGAAAATATAACTTGAGTTTTGGTCTGGTAGGAGGGCAAAGTCTGTGAAATTAAATCTAGACGGCAACTTAGGCTAAATTTGAAACAAACATATTAAAGTGACATGAAAATCAAAAGTAATGCTATCAAATCAAGCTCAAATAAATTAAGTTAATGCCATGTGAATAAAAAGATCAAGAAACAGGGAAACTGAACTGAGAACCTAGTGTATATAAACGAAATACCCTGAGATTAGAAATTATAATCATAATCTGTTGCTGTTGAAATAATAAGATCGGTGTATGTGTTGCATTTTATGGATTTAAGGGCCTATGTGTCTGTGTTGTCAATCAGGAGGCGCAGGCAGAAAATATTATTCAGCGACATAAAACAAATTCCGGTAGGATAAATCACAGTCCTAGGATGTGCTTACAATGTATAGTAGTTCGTTAAAATCAGAACCGGAGAGTGGATACTCAATTTAGTCAGCCTGAAGACCCATGAAATCCCTGAAAACAAGATGGCGGCGATACGAAAACCGGGATCCCCTCGTGGTGTGAGCAATATAAAGTTAATAATGCTAATTAAATGATTCTCTTGATGAGAAAGGTGGACGACACATACAAAATACCGTTACAATAATGATTTAAAAAACCCCATTAAAGAACAGATTATTTAATATGGCCCTTCAATGCGGTCATCGTCTTCTTCCCGTCGGAAATTCATGCTACATCTTAATTTGTCTGCTCTGAACTGTGTAGATATTGTTGGAGAGTTTACTGATGATAGTATTTACTTTGTGCACTTCATAGTGGTATTCAGCATCTAACTATGTAGGTTTATTCGATCTAAAATCTATAACAACAAAAAGTGGTGATTTTATGTCTGTGAACATGTAAGGAGTTGAGTAGTATGTGTGCCGTGATAATACTACCTTTGATTGGACAACAGCTGAGTAGTAGCCTATGGGAGGCGCGACCGTGAGGACTGGTCATTGGACAACAATGGTGTCGGTAGAGACGTTTGATTGGAAAACACCTAGTTAATAGTTACACATTGACAATATATTTAATTGTATGGAGTTCAATACTGATATTAAAACACAGAATCTCGCACTTCAATGATACATTTGGTTTACCTCGAACAGAATGCACTCTACCACAGTTTAATCACAAATCCTTATATTGGCATGGTTTTAAATCATGTTTATTCTTGTAAATAATGTAATTTTCCCATTAATTAATCAGTTTAATCTAAATCAAAACAGAAAGTTGTTCATCTTTTGGGCACACTCTCCTCAACTATACACCTGTGCAAAAGTTAAGCACCACCCTATTTTTACACACATGCGAGGGTATATTCATGTGCTATGAAGAAAGCAATAGCATAAACATTTATGTACCCATCCATCTTAGTGCAAGAGGTAATAATGCAACTAGAGGAATGCTGATTATGATGGTGGGGAAACACTGTATGGTTTTGTTTGAACTTGAAAACGAGGCCTGAATATGGTTACGTTGACACAACTGACAACTATTGCCCTACAGTTGACACACGTGGCTAGATTGTCATTAATGGTGTCTGAAAACGAAGTTTAACATCTGTGCACGAGTTTGAGACTGTCATTATTAATACCGGGTATATCCACCTTGTGCCTGGATGACGGCCTGGACACGACGTCTCATGCTGGTCACCAACCGACTGATACGCCATTGTGGTATTCGTTGCCATTCAAGATGGAGTGCGTCTGTTAATTCCTGTAGGTTCTGCACAGGAGGATCCCTCCTTCTCACCATGTTTCCCAGAATGTCCCAGATATGCTCAATAGGGTTCATGTCAGGGCTCCTTGCTGGCCATGGTAGGGTTTCGATGGCATTCTGGCGGAGGTATTCATGCACAGCTCTAGCACGATGTGGTCGGGCGTTGTCATCCATGAATATAGGGTGGGTTCCAGGTGCATGATTTACAAAATGAGGGACCACAACTCTATCCAGTATGGAATCTTGATATCTTTGTCCATTTAGTGTTCCAGGTACAGTCAACAGATCCAGCTTACAATCAAATGAGATGCACCCCCATGTCATAACGGAACCTCCGCCAAATGGAACTTCTTCCATGATGTTACGTTGGTCGTACGCCGTGCGTCTGGACCTCCATACACGAGTTCGACCATCTGTGGCATGAAGCAGGAACCGACTTTCATCGGACCAGTGTACCCGTCTCCAGGATCTCATGTTCCAGTGTCTTCTTTCGTTGCACCACCTCAGACGCTCCTCTTTGTGGTGTGCAGTGAGGAGAGGACGTCTGACAGGTCTCCTAGCTTTCATGCCAGCAGCATACAGTCTCCTTTTGACGGTAGACATTGACACTCTATTGCGCGTTTCCCATTGCTGGCTGAGCACTCTGCTGTTGGTGAATGGAGATCTCCTAACAAGGCGTACTAGGGCTCGATCATCACGGGCAGTAGTCTTCTTCGGTCTTCCAGATCTAGGCCTGTCCTTCACCGCGTTAGTTTGCCCATGTTTTGCAATCAAACGACTGATTACAGTATGGTTAATGTTCAGCTGTCTGCCAATCTCTCTGCATGACATACCAGTGGTATGCATGCCTATGATTTGCCATTTCACACGCTCACTTAACCTTCGTCTTGCCATAGCGGTTCACAATCAAGAGCTAATTCTCTATGTACAAATAAACCACGGTCATGAACACAAAATTCCTAATCTTGTCGCCTAAATCTGTATGTAATGTTCTACACCTCAAACTGGACTTTTACATAACTGAACACGTGTGCTGTTTCCCGCCACGCACGGACATCAAGCGGCGTGAAGTCATGCATGCATGTGCATTTCGTACTTGGAATTATGTCAGCTAACGCGGGGACAAAAAGTATGGCAGCCTAGTTGTACCATCATGTTTCTACGTTCTATTGTTTTTGCTGGTGCTTAACTTTTGCACAGGTGTATAGATAAGTGTCCACCACTGTCAAATATGTTGTCGTCTATCACCTTTTATGGGTCGTCATACCACTAACATGTTTGGAACCATTTTCACACGTTCCTTTAATCGTGCTACCAAAAAGTAGTAGTGGTAGTAGTAGTAGTAGTAGTAGTAGTAGTAGTAGTAGTAGTAGTAGTAGTAGTAGTGGTAGTAGTGGTAGTAGTAGTAGTAGTAGTAGTAGTAGTAGTAGTAGTAGTAGTGGTAGTAGTAGTAGTAGTAGTAGTAGTAGTAGTAGTAGTAGTAGTAGTAGTAGTAGTAGTAGTAGTAGTAGTAGTAGTAGTAGTAGTAGTAGTAGTCGAAATAGTGTTGCTTAGGTTTTAACGCACTGGCAATACGATGAGTTCAATTTCTGTACTAACCCCGCCTACGGAGTGCACCCATTAGTTTACTTTGTTGATCATCATTTCGCCGGTCGGGGATCAAACCGCCATCTTGCAACTCCGCATAGCATCAGCAGCCAGACATATTTCGACTGGACCACGGCGCCAAGACAAGAATGTTGGGTTCAGCGGACCAGCTTTCACACGCCAGATATACTGATACACTGGCGAATGTATGTGAGACTATCTTTTGGATGCACCCCATCTGTGTGTGTGCTATGCCATCACCTCGTCTCCATCGCGGCACTGGCAGTAATAGTTTTGCTTAGTTTTTAACGCACTGGCAACGCGATGACTTCACTTTATGTGCTAACCCCGCCTACAGTGTGCACCCATTAGTTTGCTTTGTTGATCAGCATTTCCCCGGTCGGGGATCGAACCGCCATCCTGCAACTTCGCATAGCATCAGCAACCAGACATCTTTCGACTGGACCACGGCGCCAAGAAAAGAATGTTGGGTTCAGCGGACTAGCTTTCACACGCTGGATATACTGATACACTGGCGAATTCGTATGAGACTATCTTTTGGATGCACCCCATCGTGTGTGTATGCTGTGCCTTCATCTGGCTTCATTGCGGCACTGGCAGTAGCAGTTTTGTTTAGTTTTTAATGCACTGGTAACGCGATGACTTCAATTTCTGTGCTAACCCCACCAACGATGTGCACCCGTTAGTTTACTTTGTTGATCATCATTTCCCTGGTCCGGGATCGAACCGCCATCCTGCAGTAGTAGCAGTAGTAGTAGTAGTGGTAGTAGTAGTAGTAGTAGTAGTAGTAGTAGTAGTAGTTGTGGTGGTGGTGGTAGTAGTAGTAGTAGTAGTAGTGGTAGTAGTAGTAGTAGTAGTAGTAGTAGTAGTAGTAGTAGTAGTAGTAGTAGTAGTAGTAGTAGTAGTAGTAGTAGTAGTAGTCCTGCAGCAGAGACCAAAGAGGAGGGTACCGGGATCTGCAGGGAAACATTTGTCCTCATGGCTAAAATTGATCATTGGGGTGTGGAGATCATGAAACCATGTGATGACATTGTCAAAAGTGGGTGCGAATTACATACGCCGCCATTTTCCAAGATGGCCACCATTTCACCGTTGTGCGCATTGAACATCAATATCTCAGGAACTACGCAATGTAGGAAGTCAGCGTTGGTGTCGAATTATATGTTTTCGGGGTCGAGGATTCGATAAAGAGGATTTCAGGCCACCTATATGAACAATCAATCATATTTCCAAATGGCCGATGAAAATGGCGGACTTTTCAATGACAGTATTCAATAATTCACGGAGTATGGCACATATATAGAGATTACCTCTGCATCTTATTTTGTAATTATCAGTAAGGATAACATCTGGGACACATTAGTTAGTGTTGTGGTCCAATACGATTAAACATGGCAGATAAAAATGACAGACGGAATCAATCATTACTAACCATCAGCAAATTACTATTTCGCTGAGGGTAGAATTTTGCTAATGGACTATATTCAAACAGTTGTCATATATTTTGTTACTGAGACGAAATTTCAGCTGCAGATGGAAACTTAGCCCTATTTAAATGTCGTCTGGATTGTTTGATTCAATTCACCGCCAGCAGTCTCAGATACATTACTTCAGCATTCATGGACACATCGCTGTTGTGTACTTTCACGGTTTTCTTCATGGCAGTTTTCATTGTGATCGTTGTAGAGTATCGCAAACGGTCATCTTTCTATCTTTTTAGGTGTAACAAGTCTCCTCTATACACTTTCTGACTAGACTGGAACTCGTATCTATGGCAGTCAGCATAGACCTTTAAACCGCAGGCGTCGCAGCTGTACCAGTGGCAAAGATAACAAGCTCAGTAGGCACATCTGCTAAATCAAAATGGTGAATGTACGTGTCCTTGAGCATCTTGGTCATCAGGCTGACATCTCTATCCCAACGTTTTGATGCTTGAGCACCAAGGTAGTAATACGGATCGTTATCCTTAATTTCAGCAACACGTTTTTTCGAATATGCTTTGAGTATTGCCCTGTCATATTTCTACTCATGAACCAACGAACCGATGCAGGTCCTCTGAGTGTCAGACCAATGATGCCTCCAGCACCTTTCAATAACTTATTCTCTGTTGCTTCAATAATATAGTCCATACATACAGAATTAATCTTTCCCTGTGAAATCTTACTAATAAGTGCCCTCTAAAATCTTCAAGCATTTCGAATGGCAGTCTGCAGTTGCAATAGCACTACTGGCATGTATGCATAGTTGGATCGATTAGTGGCAGAGAAGTGGCAGGAAGATGGGATGCCGCTGATTCATACACATCCCATTCATTATGTCTAGTTGCACTTATGTAGATTTTCACAGGACGCAAAACGTTGAACAGAAATTGAACAGAAAGTCGTTCCAGAACTGGAACGTAGGTGATGTACTTCTGCCATGTTCCTTTAATTCATTTAACAATGGCTCAATCTTATCTCCAATCTCGACAACGAGCTTCATCAGTTCCTCTTGACTAGGCTTCATCTTCGTATGTGCCGATAATGCCATTTTGAGTTGCTGCAGTAGCGGATATCAGTCAAAGTCCTTGCCTGTAGGCACCTTGTGTTCACTACGTGCAGTAGCAACGCCAGACTCGTGACGCATTTGCTTCAGACCAGCATCAGACCAGCATCAACATACAGGTACCCTACAACAGAGATGATACCCATCAAAAAGTGCATACTGCCATCACAAGGAATCAGACCCGCCACTTCTATAGGTTTGGCCCGAATGGTCTCTAATGCTTTCATCAGAAGGCCTATGTCAAAGAAAATAGGATCATGTGTCTGTCCGAGGTTGTTCATTGACTCCTTCATGCTGTTTGATGACGGTTGAAGGATGCGATCGAGAATGAAGTAGTGTCTGTCTTCAGAGCAGCATGGAATACACCTCATGGAGGAACATGATGTTCGTGCCTCTTGTGCACAACACATGATCTTGCTATGTTATACACTGTTTCCACAGTCGTCAGTTACTTAAAGTCACCTTTACCATTTAATCCCTCCAATTCTTTGGGAGATACGTCTGGCTGAAACCGTGGCTCAGGTCTTGATTTAGATTTGTGGTACGTCAGAAGTATTGAAATATCAGCACCCTGGATAAATTCCAGGCTATTGCTCTGCTGTTGGACCTTCACAATTCGTGGATACAATCTTTGTTGTTCACCTGTTCGTTTGGATGAAAAGTGATGCCATAGCATGTGTAGTCTGCATGCCGTCAGTGGGCATTTCACGGTGGTCCCAGTTATCTGCACCTCCAGCAATGGAAGGTTCTCCGTCATGCTTAGAAGTAATTTCTGGTGGCTTATATGGACCTACAGATGTTGGTTACTGTGTGGTGTTAACCTGTTCTGCTGATGTATGGGACCGTAATAGTTCAGTATGCGATATGCGGTAGCCCACTCTGTTCATTGCCTTTACACATTTTCTGGTCCCAAATTCATGATGCAAGAACACCGCTAAACCGAGGTGACTAAGGGAAACCACCGGTGTTGCCAGAGTGGAACTAGACCCCTGTGTTCTGCTAGGGAAGAGTCGGATCAATCGTTGATGTGTTAGCAGCATTATCATAAATGCTTTGTTTGCGAGCCAACACACGGCCTTCTCTGTAATATACCACCATTGCCCAACTGTTGTTCTGGTTCCTCCTCTGAGTGCGCAACTTCCTTAAGTAATTGACCTAATACATTAGCTCAACGTGCCTGGTTGAGGCATGAAAAAAATGTCTCGCCACCCACTAGTTAACTGTTTCTTCATCTGTTTTGATTGATATTTTGATTCATATTCTTCATGGTTTTCAATGTCACCTTCTCCAACCAGTTCTAGAAAACGATTCCTAAATTGTTGTTAATATCACGACCTCCTTGTCATCAATGGAAGATGTCTGAAACTGAAAAATGAAATGTCTGACAGTTTCTTTGATGGGGAAATTTATTTCAATTTCTTTCCTCTGCATGACAATTTTTCGTTTATTGATATATTTCGCGTAGCAATTTTTCGCCCTATGATACCTAGCCTCTATTGCAACAAGATCTCCATTCGGGATACTGTGGCGTCTAGCCAACATCTCAGAATCACTATAATGTTTGGGTGAGATAAAAACCTAGATCATATTGATGACTGAACCATTGATCAGCTAAGTTATTTCTTTAGATTGTACCCTCCGCTACACAAAAACAGTTTTCCTTCCAATGGTTTGAGATGAGATATTGGATCTGGTAAAACAAACAGGGAGATACGCAACTCCCTGTATTACCGGCGCTTGGAATTTTGTCTTTACTATGCCTTTCCGCAGCCAGTTTCAGATAGAGAGCACTGCGATATGTGAATCTGAAGTGTTTGTGATACTGGAAAGGGGCAGTGTCACCGAGAATTTGAGTCCTGTTCACAAGAATCGTTCTTCCCATTGCATCATGCCGTTCAGAACATGCAGAGAACAGAGAACAGAGAACAGTGTTTGGATTGTGTTCCTGTCTTGAGATTCTCCTGGTGAATCTTTTGTGAATTGTTCCTCACAAAATACACATTTGCCCGTGTTAAATAGCTGAGTCACTCGCCACCTTTTGTTGGTAGAAACATCACATTCTGCTGCCATTATGATTTGTCATCATCGCGTCTAGAAGGAGAAAATATGGTTAGTGTTACACATGTTGATGATGATGATGATAATAATAACAGATATACATGAATGGCTAAGATTATTTGTTGTGGTTTGGACATGTTATGAACATGTTCTTGACGATAGTAACACATAGGCACTGGGCACATTCAACGGGACTAGTGTTGCAGCACTGGTGTCATGCTGTTGAAGGGCGTGATAATGACAACAGTACGACACTCATGCTGACAAGACTAGCCCATTCGAATGTGCTATATATCGTTTCTCCTCTACCCTGCCCAGAAGGTTACTATATACTTCCAATTCACACGAACCAGGGTTTAAACACACTGAGTATAAAGTCCTAAATGTCTGCAACGTTATAATAAGTAATGTCAGAATGGACTTCTAGTAATTGTATTTGGTTTTGTAGCGTTTTCGTTAAAACGAAGAAAGCAGTAAAAATAAACAGTTTGTTACCAGGTTTAATGAGTGGTAAAAAACAAGAAAAGACTTCAGGAGATGATCTGAGAATAGTTTCACCTATTCGCTGACCCGGGAAACATAATTCTATACCAACAATGCCTTCATACATGTTATAGTTTCTGAGCTATTGACATTCAGTGCTCACATTGGTGAAATGGCGGCCATCTTGGAAAATGGTGGCGTATGTGATTCGCACCCACTTCTGAGACTGTCATCACATGGTTTCATGACATCCACACCCAATGATCAATTTTAGACATTAGGACAAATGTTACCATCCGAGTCTCACCTACTAAAAAACTAAGCCACTGTTAAGGGTCCTGCTGCAGGACTATAGTCAAAGCGAACAGCCGAGTCTTTTGGCTCTGCTATTAACGTTCATTTTAGACTAATTCTACTCCGCCTATATATATTTTTTTCTGGGTCTTGTATAAGTGTATATATGTTAGTTTTGTTCTTATCATTTTTCGAATTTTGTTGTGGGAGGTCGTGTAGTTGCGGCGAGGTTCTCCAATTTTACGGTGGTTTGTTCTACCATTTTACCTGGCTGTCACGGCGTCCGTGTTCGTGTTTATTGTCCTTCTGTAGGTGCTCGTTTTTTCATTGTTTATGCCGGTTTAAATGGCTCATTTACTGTTGGTGGATTGGTGATATTTCACTGGTCTGCCTGCTCATTTCTCTGCTGGGCGTTCTCGTGTTAGCGGCTAGTGCGTTATTAAGCCATAGTCTTACTATTGCGATGCTTAGACCAGGGCATATTGGACTCATGTATTTAGCATGTCAAGCTCGTATAAACAATTGCTGACGCTTCGAGTCATAACTGCGGGTTGGAACGTAGGCGCTCTCGATGTATATCATGGCCTGAAAGATGTTGTCAGGTGGGCCCCCAAAATTCTGAAGGTTCTTATTAATATTAAGAGAAATACGTGGCACGTGGCCGTAAGTGGAAAAGAAGTGAAAGATAAATTGCAATGCTTGCAATGTCAACTTTATCGGACATGATGTATTTTACTCTGTAATGGCCGAGTCAGAAGACAGGACAGAGTTACTTTAGAGCGTGGATGACCAAGAAGGGAGGTGTCGTACTTGAATCAATCCATTATCGATTTTCCTTTCAGTGGCAAAATCCTACTCCATACCGACGGCAGACTTTAGGCATCTTGGTCACCACATTCGTGTGGAAAGAAATGTTGCAGAAAAGGTGTCTCTAACATTTTTCTGTTACAAAAGTTAGATGTATGTTATCCATGTTGTCAGTGATGTTGAATGTCTTTGTTATACAATCTATTTAAACGGGTATGTATGTAGTGTTCGCGCAACGCTGAATTGATGTATCCAGCCTTACGAGCAAGTGTGTTCTATATGCTCCTGGCTTTCTGTCTCTTGGTGTGATGTTCTGACTGCTCTCGGGGTAGGGGGGGGGGGTCTTGGTAGGGTGGTTATGGTCAGGGAGGACCTTTGGATGGGGAGGGTCATCTCCCATTACATGACGGTTGGTACTCTGTCATAGTTTTTAAGAACTGAGAATATTCGAACCGAGAGTCTGCTGAACAGGTTGCTTCCCTGCCCACCGCCAGCAAGGTGGTGGGGGCGGATGGGGTGGGGGTGGGGGGGGGGGGGGGCTGTGGTGCGGGATGCCACCTCCTCTGTAACATCTGACTCTCTCATATCTGAAGATTGACAGTCAACAGATGATGAGTGGAGTGTGAAATGGACAGGACCAGTGATGTCCGAACTTGGTGCATAAATGAGAGATGTGAGTTGGAGTGGGGGTGGTGGTGCTAACGGATGGGGTGAACCTTGGAGTGGGGGTGGTCTTGTGATTTTAGGAGTTGGAGGGGTAAACCAAGTTGTGCGGTGTTGCTGTTCTACAAAACAAGCCAAGGCCTCATCAAGCCTCTTCACTTCCATGCTATTTATTGCATGTTCCACCCCACAGAAAGCATGGCCTGGGGCAGCGTTGGCTTCCGCTTGTGGTAACTCTATAATTGGGTTAATAGCATGAAGTGGGTGGGAAGTGGGAAGAGGTCAGCGGAACAACTTTTACGTCCTTCCCCATGGACAGCAATAACGAGAAAGTCTTCAGATACAACGTCCCAAATTGTGTAGACCTGCACTGAGGAGGGAGAGGGCGAGTACGTATCTCGTATCTCGTCATCGTCCTGAGCATTAGTCATATGTTTGCTGGACTCCTGGCTTGGTAGGAGAGGAGTCGAACTGGCACCACGGTGCTCCAGACAAATGTCAGGAAAACTTGTCTCCGTAGAGATATCTGTCTGGGTACCGGTGTCACGTGGAATGCCCAGCCTGAGCTCTGGCACTGGGTCATCACTAATACAAGGTCTAAGTCGATCGAAGTGGATGAGTGAGGTCAGGCCATCTGAGGCGCGGATACGGTAAGTCACGTACGACTTCTTACCTACTACCAGATAGGGGCCTTTCCACTGATAACTCAGTTTACTCGGCACGTTTGCAGAACGTCACGAATCATGAATCTAAACCGTTTTTTCCGCCTCATTCAGGTCGCCATGCACTCGCCGGTCATGCCACACCGGTGTGCAGTGGATAATGTTGCTCTTATTAGCTCATGGGACTGTTCTATCCTCTGTCACATGAGCTCTACGTAGAGAGATGGTGAATTTTTCTCTCCTGGAATCCTGGGCATGGGCAGATCCAGTGGTAAAGATAATTCCCGGCATAACATTAACCGAGCAGGGGTATAATCCGTGTTGGAATGTATCGAAGTGCGGTATGCCATGAGCACATATGGGAGTCATAGATCCCAGTCACGACAATCAAGGCATGTTTCCTTGGTGAGCATCTCTGCGATGGTTAGATTGAACCTCTCCACCATTCCGTCACTTCGGGGTGATAAAGAGTCATCCTTGTTTTGACGATATGGAACAATTTGCGGAGCTCTGAGATCAACTGGCTCTCAAAATTACTTCCTTGGTTCGAGTGCAATTCATAGGGCATACCGAAGTGGCAGAACACATTGCTAGCCAGGACCTCCGCTCCTGTGGATGCCTCTTGGTCTCGCAAAGCAAATGCTTCTACACACTTCATAAAATAATCTTGTAATAGGAGGATGTACTTGTTTCCTTCATCCGTCGTATTCAAGGGTATGAGCACATCAATAGCCAGCACTCCCATGGTGCAGCAACAATTTTAGCTTGTAAGGGTGCAGAATTATGCTGGCCAACAGCGCGTCTTTGGCATGGGACACCTTTGACGACCCATGCCTTCACACTATCACGTATCCCAATCCAGTGAAATCTCTGTTTGATTTGGGTGGTTGTTCGCTCGACGGCCAAGTGTCCAGCGTTATCATGCATGACAATGCTCAGGAATCACTATCCGATTATTAATGTAGAGAATGCCACCTTAAATATGGCACTCTCCACACCTCTGATAGTAATATTTTGCCATTGCAGAAAGTGGTGTCACAGATTCCTTAGGAGGATGTACACCCTCCTGGATCCACACGTATATATTTCGTGTTTGCGCATCTGTTGCTTGTTCATGAGTGACTGTCTCCATGCCCCACTCTGCGCACCACAATTCAGGGAACACGGGAGATGGCCGTGTGGTATGTGTCATGGTGGTAGCAACTTCCTTTTCATCCTCGAGCCCGATTCTGCTCAAGGCATGGGCATTTCCATGCAATTTGCCAGGTCTTTGAACAACGTTGAAGTTAAAGGCATGCAGGGTTTCTTGCCACCTCGATACCTGGCTCACCAGCTTTCTGTGCCAGCATAGGGAGGCGTGATCTGTACACAGGGTAAATGGGCGCCCATACAGAAAGTGTTTGTAATACGTGACGAAATGTAGCACAGCCAACAATTCCCTCTTAGTGGTCACGTAGCATCTCTCTGTTTTGTTTAGGGTATGCGAACCGTAACCCATCTTCTGTGACCTGAGATATAACTGCACCTATTGCGTAAGAAGATGCATCAGTGTCTAAGATAAAATCGAGGTTAGGGTTAGGATGAGCAAGAATTGGTGTGGTCGTCAAATGTTCCTTCAGCACCATGAAGGAACCTTCCACTCACTCGTCCACTCGAATGGTCGATCCTTTTCGGTGATCCTATATAGTGGTGATGCAATCTCACTAAAGTGATGGATGTAGCGATGATAGTACTGACAGAGACCAAGAACACTCTGGGTATCCGTGGCCCTGGTGGGGGTTTGCAACTCCGCTACTGTTTTTGTCTTTGAAGGTTGAGTAGCCACTCCATTGCCAGATATAACGTGTCCCAGGAACTCAACGCTCTGTCTAAAGAGATGACATTTCCTAGGTTTGGAGCTTGAGATTAGCGGTGTGAAAACGCATTAAGAATTTGTCCACGTTGGACAGAGTCTGCTCAAACGAGGAGCAAAGACGAGTACGTCGTCGATGTAACAGAGACAAAGCTCCTGCTGCAGGGTAGTTATTACCTGCTCAATGAGATGCTTGAACATTCCAGGAGCTTTGCCCAATCCATAGGGCATCTTGCAGAACTGGAAAAAACCATCTCTACACACAAACGCAGTCTTCTCCCGGTCAGCCTCGTCCATGGCTACCTGCCAGTACCCACTAGCTAAGTCAAGGGTACAGAACCACATGGTTCTGGGCAAGGAATCTAAGGCCTGATCTATCCCAGGTAACGAATAGGCGTCCTTGATGCTAAGATCATTAAGGCAGCGGTAGTCTATACAAAACCGCAAAGATCCGTCCTTTTTGCCTACTAGTACAATAGGACTGGCCTAGGGGGATGCTGAAGGCTCTATAATGCCTGTCCGCAACATGTCGATGGAGTGTTGCAAAAGATGTGTTTCTCCCAGATCCATATCTCCAGCCGAGAAACTTTCGCAATATTTATATAAGAGTTTCCATACGTCACGTTTATGGGATTGCAACAATCCAACTGTGGTGCACATATATATATATATCATGCAAATGCTCCGTTAAATGATCAGAAGGTGTATGTGCAGCAGGGGTTATCTCCAGTGATATCACATCCACCAGATGGCCACAACAAACCCCCTGTACTAGTGGTATTGGGTCTGCTGTGCCATTGAATACCGGGAAGGGTATGTGATCTTTATTGGTGGTGTCCACAATCATTCGGGGACTGTGAGGTGATCATATAATCAGGGTCGGGTTCCAGCATGGTTATGTGTATGTTGTTTCCTAACTGTGGTGTGGTGGCCAATAAGATTGTGTCATGTCCCGGCTCAACGGTGGCTGTAGATGCCAAAATCAGTGCACAAATATTGTATAGTGATGATTACAGTCCCAGGTGTATGCGGCGGTCGTGTATATCTAGTTCCTGTTGTCTGCAGTGTATGATGGCCTCGCTGGCATGGAGGAAATCAGAACCAAGCAGAGCATTGTTTTGAATAGAGGCAATGCCAACTTGTGGTATGAATTGCATTCCCTCTATCTGTATTACGAGGTTAACAATACCAACCACAGGAACATCAGCTCCGGTAGCTGTTTGTAAAAATAGGTTTGTAGGTCTAAGGGGTGGCTTCTTATGAGGTGGGATGCTCTCATACAAGCGCTTGTTGAAAACGGTGATGGAAGCTCCAGTGTCGACGGTGGCTCTGGTGGAAACGCCACTAAACAGGCAAATCACACTTATATATTACTTTGCGGTGTGCCTGTGAATGATAGTACCTGCGGAATAGTTTTTGGTGTAGTATTATCCTGTGTGTAGTCGGTCTGTTTCCGAATAGTTTCCATGAGTGCTGTTGAGTGAGGAAAGGCCCAACTTGCCGTCGCTGCTGCTGTGATTGCTTAGGCGATGACGGAGTTGGCGGTAGCACCGGTGTTGTTGTTGATTATTGTTGTTCATTATGCTGTGAATTTGTGTATATAGCAGTGTGGACAGGACTGGTGTGGTCACGGATGAGGGCTACCTGTGTGAGCCACTTTTTTCAATGCATCTTGGGATGTTTAGTTGATGCACAAAAGAAGCTGTGACAGCATGGAGGTTTGCCATTCTTTGAGCGATACTTCTTCTTTCGGATCCATGATGTCGCATGCTGACTGCAGTCCATGTCATTAATCCTGCTGCTGGGTGTAATGGGTGATGCTGTTAGGACATGTGAATTGCATACCACCAAGGGGTACCGAGTGTTAAGTGCTTTGGCGGCGGGGCATGGTGCCTGCACAAACATTGTTTCAGTGGAGGTGCTACAACCACCCACTGCCGTTTTACATGGGAAAGAAGGTTTGTTAGATACGGAGGATGCGTGGTCACAAGCTCTGGCATAGGGAGATGGCAGTGTTGTGGATGCAGTGCGCATCGTTGGTATCGACACATATGAAGCCGAGTGTGTGTGATTGCCTGTTGCCAGGGACGGATGAGTTGCTATGTAGGCCACCCGATGTTGTTGTCCAGAGGTCACAGTTGAGCCGGGTTGTAAGAGTGGGCACCGAAGTGACTCTGTAATCGGTGCCCATTCTAGTTTAATGGGGTCTCAGGCTGCGGTGTATGGCGGTCGGTTGTAAGGGTTGTAGACGGAGGGTGATTTGGACACTGCTCCCTCCAGTGGCCGGTTGACTACATCCGAAAGTTGTGTGTGGTGGCTGTGTAGACGTTACTGTACTTGTTGCTGGTCGTGTTGTTGACTGTGTCCCGACGGTGGTGCTGAGTGTGGTGACTAAGTTAGTGAGTACGGAGATCTGCTTTGTTATCTCTTCTAACCAATCATGCATGTTCTGTCTAATGGTTGTTGTTGTTGTTGTTGATGGTGTTGTTGTTGTTGTTGTTGTTGTTGGCGTTGTCGTTGTCGTTGTTGTTGTTGTGCTGGTTCCCACATCCGGCGGCATTTTTGGCCCCCACGATGTGACTGGCTATGACCTCTTCCTCTAGGCACCTGATGTTGACTGGTGGGTTGTGTTAACTGTGTGTGCGGGTCCGTTGTTGATGTGGATGTTGATGCTGGAGGTTGGCATCGTTCACTTCATTTATTGGATGTAATTGACAGCGATTTGTTTTCTCCCGCTCCAAGAAATTCTCGATCCGAACCACGGTTGCCATTAAAGATTGAAGACTACCGTGTTCAATGAGGAATAGTTTTTCCTTAAGGCAGGTTCTCCACTCAATGCCTCAATGAAGGCGTCCAGATGCAGGTGTGTGACTCCCTCGTGATTCATGCTTGGGTAGGCGTGAGTAACTAGTCACTGAATTTTACTAGCTAATTCTGGCAATGTCTCCCCGGCTCGTCTATGCAAGCCTTTGAGTTGTAGACGACTCGTTTCACCGAGAGCCATGTCCCCGAATCTCTCTGACAACACGCTTTCCAGTTCTGTGAATGTTGGCATGTGGTCTGATCCCAAATCTGCCAGGACTTGTAATGCTTTTCCAGACAGATTTTTGGCCAGATATTCTCCCATTTGTTGATCTGTCCACCAGTTTGTATAACTAATTATTTCAAATTGGCTCTTATAATTGGCCCAATCATTCTCCCCACTGAATTCGGGAGGGAGAATGACTCGGCCATGGCCATAATACGGCACTACTGGTGCAAATCCAGGTGGCTGTGCTGGAGAGAATGATGCAAACGCAGATGCTGGTCTGTAGGTTGGTTGTGGTGATGGTGACAATTCCCATTGATGTTCCCACTGATGCCGTGTCCGCGATGGTGAATCCCGATGATAATGTTGAGCACGATATGCCGGTTAAGCTGAATACTGCCTTGATGCTGGTCCATAGACGGGTGTTTGTCTATAGACTGGTGGCGGCATGCTGTGTAGATGATGCGGACGCTCTATCAGCAGGTGTAACGGGTTTTCCTCATACATAGATAGTCCAGGAGACTGACGGGGGTTGTGCGTGCTGCTTGATGTTGTTTTCTGCAATGTTGTTGAAAGGGAGGTGCCGCATCTCCCAGCTCGTATCGTGGTACCGATAGATAGTAAGATGATGACGTATGTATCGGCGGAGATGCGGGACAGGGTGCATGAGAGGCCGGCCATTGGTCACCCTGTGATGTCGCTGGTGAACATAATGGCTGTGAAGGAATAGTGTGCCCCTGTAGGGGTCTGTGTCGTGGTCGATTGCAATCCAGCGTAGATGTTTTGTCCCTATCGAAGATATCTGACAGTGTGATATATTGAGTTCACGCCTGCGAGGCATCACGGAATATCCCCTTGCTGATCGGCGAAAACTTGTGTAAAAATGGTGCTGGTCGTTCCACACCGGAGAAATTTCTAGCATAGTCGGTGAGCACATGTGCCGTTCTCCCATCATATGATGCTACTTGCAAATCTAGGGAGTGCTGACTGTTTAATGAAGGAGACTGAAACTCGGGTATGTTGAGTGTTGGCATGGGTTCGCTTCTCGTTCGAGCCCCACATCGGGTGCCACTTGTAGCTCGTGGGGGTACGCACTGGTCTGCCATGTTGCTCCACTCCATTGCACCAAATGTCCAGGAGGGCTGGTTAGCATAGGTTCTCGGGGTTACGGATCCCGTATCGTGACTCTCTGGAAGGTACAAAGGCTTCTGGAGCCAGGGGAACGATAACGTTCCAGTGGGGCCATGCAACCATTGCCACCAAGATTAAACCGCACGGTCCGATCCCAACTGTTGGTGTCACTGGTATAACAGTCCATAAACTCATTTAAAAGTCCAGACATAGTAATAATTAAAAAATAACTACACAAACAGTGGTACTCGTTTGCTAGTAAATTACCAAAATTATACAGTACATAGAACCAAACGGGTGTCTTGTCTCTGTGGGCTCACCGGAGGTACCTCACAGATTCGTAAATCCAGCGAGGTATCCCCATAAGGGAGCATCCTAGCAAGACTACTTATATAGTTTAATATAAAGCAATTATACCCCTAACACCACACACAATAATATTGTTGTGAGTGGAAAGTACCTTGCACAGGCCTCTGTCACAGGAAGATGCCTTCAATGCTGAAGCGGAGGAAAAGAGCTGGCAAAAGGGCCACTCTTTTGTTAAAAAGAAATGTGCAGTGGGTCAATCCTAGAGATATTATAATCCATGTGATGCACGCTGGTTTACGTGAAGATGGGTCGGATGACTTCCGAAGAAGTCATAGGTCAACGTCTTATGTAGTTCCAAAGATACTGTATTGGTAGGTGCCGCTTGTATTTATGCAGATCTTCTGCTAAATTCTAACCTATCGTTTAGTTTTTTGATATGCTTCCAAGCTTTGGTCGCAAGTGGCAGGGATTCCTACATATCTTTTGACACATAAGTCTAACTGGCGAAGATTCCCGGCTTCCCGAATGTCGTCCCGCATAGCATCTTCCTCAGAAATACAGAATTCAGACATGTTACGGAGGGACATATCATACGTATCGTACGCAACCACATATAACATCACTAGGACAATTTACCATTCACATAAGCAACTTAGAAAGCACAATAGTATTTTTATGGCGGGAGTAAGAGGCAGATATCCATCCCTAGTGACCTTCCCGTGAGGGCATGGTGGGCTTTAAGTCTGCAC
>JAVVLW010003994.1:0-11005 GCA_034401795.1 Chaetoderma sp. LZ-2023a | reverse complement strand
AGGAAATTGCATGCTGGGTAGAGTTACATGCTGGGTAGCATAGCATGCTGGGTAAATTGAACAGAAATCAGCAGGCATCTCATATCTCGTGCAAAAGGGTCTATATTTAATGGAACACGAGAGCTTTAACCATCAATAAGTCAAGAACACATAAAACTATGATAAGTCTGATAGCATGTCTATAATCCCAGCCAATGGAGGAATACAGTCTTAGCTATGCCCAGCCCATCTTTATCTAAGCAACACCCACACTTCGCCCACCTTTGGATCGGTCGATCCCTGAACTCCCAACTCAATTTCCAGAAAATTATACAGGTAAGTTGTTGAATATTTTGAAACTAATTTGACTGGGTGCTGTTGCTGGCTATGGCAACAGCACCCAGTCAAATTAGTTTCAAAATATTCAACAGCATGTTTATTAAATAGTAAAGACATACAATTTGTACAAAACTTAGTCCATCATCAATTAAGCGTTTGTGATGAACTTAGCTACATGGATGACGTAATAGATTATGACATCATCCTACATGTCACGTAGTTGATTATGACATCATATGATTGATGGATAGACAGGATTCCTCCATTGCGCTGTAAGCATACCAAATTCCAGCCACTTACTATAAATACCTTTGAATCTCCAAAGGGAGGATTCCATGGATTTTGGAACTTGTTGTTTTGGGGGTACCAATCTTGAGGGTGGCAAATCTTCAAAACTATTATATAATGAATTAACACCTCATACTTTGCATGTCTCCATTGTCTACTTCAAGGTAATTCACCTTTCCAGAGTATCCATCTATCATCTGACATCATATAATGTCATAATCAGCTAAGCGGCGTGTAGGATAATGTCATAATCATTACATCATAAATAATTCTTTTCACATCAAGAGTATACTTACCTCCCTAATACTTTGGATATTGCTAAATATCGGCTTTCACTCAATAAAACACTCAGATTAAAAACAGTTAGGTGCCCCTACTGGGCAGGGAGTCAGAGGTAGTCCGGCGGATGCTCGCCCCACCACCGCGCATGCGCCGACTACTACTTCCTCTTTGCTCATTTATTGGCAAAGGGTTACATGCGGTTTTGTGTTTTTTCATACTTTTCTGCGCGTTGCCTTGTTTTTCGCTCACGTTTGTCGATTATTTTTGGTGGAAGCATGTCGGAAAGGGAGGATTCGCCTTTAGAAGGAGCGGGATCGCTTTATCAGGTGAATTCTTTGATATGCTAGCGTGTTTTGTCCCGGTTTAATGTATTTCCGGGACTCGCGCTTACCGTGATGAGCGCCTGATTATGTTGGTTTTTTACAACATGGTGCTTCATATGTCTCATTTCTCTTTGTGTTTTGTCCACAGGTATCGCATAGAAGCTTTGGTGGACTTTTCGGCACAAGAGGATATGTTTTCTCTCCACCACGGTTCCATTTCCTACTAATACTGTTAGGTTATCTAACCAAAAGATCTATGTTCAGTGAGTTGGAGGCCTGTTATAAAGGTCTTCTCACTTTGCCCTCTTGCTCCAATTCCTTCCCCTGAGGTGGAGAGAATGTAGAGGCGTACTATGGTGGAGTTCTCCGGTTCATCACGTTGGATGGTTTGTCTATACAAGGATCAGGTATCTAATTATAATGTAAACAAAAGGGGAGATAATTTCCCTTTTTGCCAATGCTAGAATTGGAAGGAGTTATCTCTGTATATCTGATTGTTGTGTACTCGAAATGCCAATTCAACGGAAATGTTCCGTTTACTTATACAATTCGTTCTTGCTCTTGGTGCTTGTTGCGGATCGATTAATTTGGTCACGAGAGTGATGACGTCATAATCGGCCTTGGCCTTTTTATTAACAATTAACGTTTTGTCCATGGCTGGTTCTTCTTGATTTCTGATCTTGATGATCCTGTCCTCTCTTTTTAGTTGGTTTTGAGTTCGCTAACCTTAACTATCTTGCTCATTGTCCCTGTCCTTTGTCCTGTTTCAGAGACCTGGTTGCCCGTCCTGCGGGAGGTTTCTTAAAAGCCGCTTCGTCCCGCACTTGTGCTTCAGCTGCAGTCCCTGTGGACCGTTGCTGAAGTGCGACGTATGTAAGCTGTGGGGGGGCGAATTAATGTCTGATTTTCTCGCATTGCAGGCAAGGGAGAAGGTAATGGAGGAAGAGAGGAAGAAGAAGGAGAAAGTGTGTAAGAAGGGTAAGAAGAAGGCCTCATCCGCGGTGGATATGGAGGCCTTCAGGTCCGAAATGTTGCAAGAGATGCAGAGGACAATAAAGGATCTGGTCCCAGAGTTGCTTCGTGGCATGCTCCCTGGGCCAGCTCCTTTGTTGTCCTCGGCATCTGCTTACGAGCAGGTGATCCCCGCCTCTGAATCCGGTCTCTTTAGGTCCGGTCCGGTTGTGGATTCAGAGGTGGCCCCTTTGTTGGGGGCAGTCCAAGGCCCTGGCAGCAGGCATGGCGCCGCGCCGAGGGGCCGTGGACAACGGTTGTTGCTGGGACCCGCGGTCTGCTCATCAGACCCCGGGTATCCGCGCGCCGAAGGTGCCAAACCCTCCTATGGCACCTTTCCTGGCCAGTCCGGGTTAGCTTTCTTTGCTGACCCGGAGTCTAATCTTTCTGGCCAGGAAGAAGAGGATCTCCTGCTGGGGTCGCCGTCTGAGGACGTGGCCATGGAATACGACGTCTGTGCACCCCTCGCGGGGAATGCAGGCGACGTGTTCCATGGTTCTACTCACGCAGGAGTAGATTTCACGGTCCAGAGGGTGTCCCCGGGCGGTGCTGTTGACCACGGATACCGCATACCTCGGCTTGCCGATGGTATGGCTGGTGCTGGTCAGACCCGTGGTAGAGCGGTGTTTACCCCGCGCTCTGCCACGGCGCCTGCTCCTGGTCAAGCCGCGGATTTTAGCATGCCTGCTCTCTCGGGCCCGCATGCTTTTCCAGGCTTGCCAGGGGTATCAGCTTACCCGCCGTCGACATCAACTGCGAGTGCTCTGGAGGAAGACGAAGGCCCTCGTCTAGTAGAGCGCTCGCAGTTAGCCACGGAGGAGGATTGGTCGGACGCTTGCCAGTGGCTGGTAAGTGTTCGGCCAGATCTACCCGTGGAGCTGCCGGCTAGCCAGCGTGACCATAGGCCGTGGTTAGCTGGTAGGCCGGCGGCTACCGCTATGCCATCTCTGCCGCTTGCTGAGCATGTCGTGGACATGTTCGAAGCGGCAGAGGCGTCCATTAAGGTGAATGGACGTCTCGCGAAGGCCCCTCGCGAGGTGGCGAAGCGGTGCCGCCTCGTGCCCCTGGATTACCAGCGGTACGGTGTGGTGCCAAAGCCGAGCGTTGATGATCGCGCGGCTTTGGGCGAAGATGCGCGGCCGGGCTCCCGTTCTGACACGGGAGTCTTGTGCTCGAACGCGTTGCGTTCGGCAAATGCCGCGCTGCGGGATGCGGAGGAGAGTGGGAGAGCGTCGATTGCCGCTCTATCCCACGTTTCCCAGCTGCTACAAGGGGTGGTAGCGGCTTCCGCATCACGCCAACCTAGCCCGGTGACAGTCCAGAGAGCCATTCAGGATGGTATCAACCTGGCTTTGGACTGTTTGACGCGGGCGGTAACCAGAAGTGTCCGGGCGAGGCGCACGTTTGCGCTTGACAATCTGTGCCCGTCCCAGGACCTGTATAATAGGCTGCTGCGGACGCCTATGACAGGTCCTGGTCTCTTTGGAGGTGAGGGATGCAGGCACCTCCAGGAGACGGTCACTCTGGTTAATAACCAGAGGGCGCTGCGGGAACAATTTGAGGTGCTCCGGCGGGAGCGTGTTCGCGCGGCACCCCCTGCGTATCGTCCTCTGCAGGCTCGAGGTGGTGCTGGCCAGGTCAGGGGCCAGCCACCGTCGCAACGTAGGCCTAGGCCACGGGCGATTCGGCCAGCAGTGAGGGGGGCGCAGGCTCCCCAGCCGCACCCAGCCAGACAGCAGCCCGCGCACCGTGGTGCGCGCGGCGCTGGGCGGGGCGCGCGGGGATCTGGTCGCGGTAATCGGGCCTGATGGCCTGGTTACCGCGGTGGGAACCACTCCGGTGTTTCAGGCCGAGAGAACAGTGCCACTCTGGCCCTCCTTATGTCCACCTCTATCCCTAGGTGGACCGGTGGGCGGCCGTTTGGCCGCCCGCTTGCCAGAGTGGAAGCGGTTGACTCAGGACCGTTTAGTCTTGCGATGGCTTTCGGTCGGGTATCGTCCCGACTGGGTGACAGGCCCGCCATCGCGACTGTCTCTCGCGCCGATCTGGACTCCCATTCCACGGGATCCGGATCAGAGGTTGTGTATAGAGGAGGAAATAAATTCCCTCATACTAAAAGAAGCCATTCAGCCGGCACAGAGGTGCCCGGGCTTCTATTCAACCCTGTTCTTAGTAACAAAAAACACCGGAGGGTGGAGGCCGATTCTCAACCTCAAGCCGTTGAACAAGTTCATCGAGACACCCAGTTTCAAGATGGAGACTGTGCGCTCGGTGTTGGCGGGGTTAGAGCGAGGGATGTGGACAGCGTCGATAGATTTGAAGGATGCTTATTTCCACATTCCCATAGAGAGGAGTTTCCGTCGATTCCTGAGATTTGCATTTCAGGGCCGGCGGTGGGAATTCAGGGTGTTACCCTTCGGAATTTCCACGGCTCCTCGGGTCTTCACCCGTGTGGTTCTCGCGATCACTGCATACCTCCGCAGGAGAAGCATAGCAGTCCACACGTACATAGACGACTGGCTATTGAAAGCACACACCCGGGAATCGTTGTCAGCCAATCTGGAGATTGTTTTGAAAACTCTCTCGGACTTGGGCTGGATGATCAATTTCCCGAAATCAGAGCTAACTCCATCCCAGAAGTTTGTTTACCTGGGCATGTTCTTCGATCTGGAGACGGGGTATGTGTACCCCACTCAGGAGAGGGTTCAAGTACTCATCTCGGTAATTCAGTCGGTGTGCGACAGTCGTCATGTCCTGGCACGGGTTTACTTGAGAATGCTGGGCTTGATGGTTTCTTTGGAACCAGTCATTCCACAGGCCGCCTTGCGCAGGCGTCCGATCCAGTTGTTTCTCATGACACAGTGGACCCAGAGTTCAGGTTCGCTGGACTCGAACGTGCCGGTGTTGGCGCCTCTGATTCACCACCTGCAATGGTGGTTGAATACAGAGAATCTCTTGCTGGGGGTTTTGCTAACCCCTCCCCACCCTCAGGTGACTGTGTATACAGATGCATCGATGGAGGGGTGGGGAGCTTGTCTGGAAGAGTCCACAGTATCAGGGCTTTGGGATCTGGATCAGTCCAAGGAACATATCAATCTACTAGAGCTAAGAGCAGTAGTCCTGGGCCTGGAACATTTCTTACAGAAAGTTCAGGGCAAGATTGTTCTAATTCGTTCAGACAACTCAACAGTAGTGACTTACATAAACCGCCAGGGCGGAACGAAGTCGCCCAGTCTCTGTATGATGACATGGGGACTGCTTTGTTGGTGCCTGGATCATGGGATCACCTTGAAAGCAGTTCATATTCCGGGGAGGTTAAATCTGCTAGCAGACTCATTGAGCCGAAGGATGAGTGTTTTACCCACGGAATGGCAACTAAATCAATGTGTGGCGGATCGTCTGTTCGACCATTGGGGGAAACCCAACATAGATTTGTTCGCAATGAAGAAGAATGCGAAGATGACGACGTACGTCTCTCCGATTCCAGACCCAAGCGCTTTCGCAACAGATGCGTTAGCTATCAGCTGGGAGGGAATGTATGCATACGCATTCCCCCCAGCAATCCTGATTCCAAAGGTGCTTCAGAAAATCAGGCAGCAGGAGTGCCAAGTGCTTCTGATCGCCCCGGATTGGCCAAGCCGATCGTGGTATACGGATCTGCTGGACCTTCTGGTCTGCAATCCGGTTCCGCTGCCTCTGATGGACAACCTTATCTTCCAGGGCAAGGCCCTTCACGACAATCCGTCAATGTTCCGATTGACTGCGTGGATGTTGTCAAGGAATCTAGAATTAAGGAGGGCTTTTCTGAGCAAGCGGCCATGTTTATGGCCAAAGCCAGGAGGGGGTCAACCTCCAGAGCATATAATTATAAAATCAACAGATTTGCAGAATGGTGCTCAAAAAGATGTATTGATCCAATGGAATCATCTATTCAGGTAGTGGCTGATTTCCTCTGTCACCTATATGATGCCTATAGCCTCAAGCCTAACTCTATTGCTGGTTATAAGTCAGCTTTAATGACTGTTATTCCTTGCTTGGCTAATAGGGGGAGTGATGAAGTAAGTACATTAAATGTATTAATTAAAGGCATGGGCAATCTAAGACCAAGGAATCCTCCACTGATTCCGTCTTGGAGTTTATCACTGGTGCTCCAGGTACTAGGTGATAAGCCTTTTGAACCACTTAGTTCCATTTCTATGAAAATGTTAACTCTTAAAACTGTATTTTTAATTGCTGCGGCCTCGGCTAGGCGTAGGAGTGAAATTCACGCCTTATCAGCCGAGGTTGACCGTTTTGTGGTTACAGGGGAAGGCCTTAAGCTTCTACCTAGGATTAATTTCTTGTCTAAAAATCAGTCATTGAAATATCCAGGTCAACCTATTTTTTTGCCATCTAACTAGATATGATCCTAATTCTAAAGTATGGTGCCCCGTACGGGCGCTGCTCCGGTACAAACAGCGTACTTCGGAGTGGCGTACCGACCAGTCAGCGTTATGGTTGTCATATATTGAACCCCATGGTAGGGCGTCTAAGGACACCATTTCTAGGTGGATTGTGGAATGTATTCAATTTTGTCACAAATCCGCCACCGGGCGACAGGTTGACGTGGCCAAGGCTCACAGTGTCCGCGGTGTCGTGACATCCACTGCCCTTTTTAATGGGGTCCCTGTGGATGATATTATGTCAGTGGCTCAGTGGCACTGTGAGTCTAGTTTTACAGACCATTACCTCCGTGACACCTCTAACCCTCTCGCCTTGTCGATTTTGAAACAATAACCGCTTTATGTTTGTGAAGAGTGCCTCCGCATTGCTTATATACTTCGCCATTCAGCGACGGTGACAACCACTTGTCGGGACTGTATCATCCTTCTCTACTGGATTCATGATGACAGCTTCCTAGGACGACAAGGTCAGTCTTGTTCATGTGTTGTTCATTGTTTGTATTGTCACGTTACCCAGTGTTATTAATATGGTGATGGTTTATGTGGGTTGTGGTTCTTTATAGAGAGTATACGAAAATGGAGCCTTTTCGTCTCTGTCCTATAGTACTTAGCACTAGTACGAAGAGAGCGTGTAGGACATTGAGGTCATTTAATCTTCCTCCCAAGGGAGGGGGGGGAGCGCATATGACAAATCGGTCATCTCTCAGGCATCGGTTGTGTTATCCGATGGTTTATCAAATCCTGACTGTGTTTTCACACAGTTTCAGACGTCATAAGTGCCTTAAAACGCTTGAAAGCGTATAGGGAAGAGCTGGTCTTTTGACCTCGCCTCCCTCCCGCCAGATTCACTTTCGAATTCTGGCAATATCAAAAGTATTAGGGAGGTAAGTATACTCTTGATGTGAAATAAACGAAATCTGGGATTTCTTTTTTCACGAGAGAGTTGATACTTACCTCCCTAGATACTGACCCGGCCTCTCCGCCCCACAGAGGCTCGGTCTTCAGGCTCTTGGTAGTTGCATGTGTTAGCCAATAAATGAGCCAGAGGAAGTAGTAGTCGGCGCATGCGCGGTGGTGGGGCGAGCATCCGCCGGACTACCTCTGACTCCCTGCCCAGTAGGGGCACCTAACTGTTTTTAATCTGAGTGTTTTATTGAGTGAAAGCCGATATTTAGCAATATCCAAAGTATTAGGGAGGTAAGTATCAACTCTCTCGTGAAAAAAGAAATCCCAGATTTCGTTTAATTTGGCGCATCTTTTTTCACATCATGAGAACATACTTACCTCCCTAACACTCTTGATATACTAGTATATCGGCTCTAAATTCAATAATATTCAGAATTATAAAAAGTTTGGTGCTCCTACTGGGCAGGTGGAATGTACACAGTCATGCACATGTCAGACCCCACCTCTGCGCATGCACATACTGGTACTTCCGTTTAATATATTGGCTTATCAGCAACATTGAAAACAATTTCAAGCTCTATTTTGTTGAATTTTCATTCATTTTCTTTCATCCATTTCACTATGGCTGAATCTAAAGTGAGGAGTCTGCCTCATCATCCGTTAAGGTGATATTGTTCCATATATTATTTAAGACTTGCAACATTTATATGGTACCGGTTTTCGTTAGCGGCCGACCTGACGTTAGCGCGTTTTAAGGCGCTGGGAATCCTTGTTAAATTATGCCAGCGCCTAAGTTCTACTAATCCCTTGTGTGTTTGTGTCCACAGGCTCATCTTAGGATGGTTGAGCTCCTGTTCTTCACTCAGAGGTTGATTACGTCTCCTTTTTTCTGACTTATATGATATGTCTATGGGTTGGAGATATAAAACGAAAAATATCTCCGTCCTTTTGTTCCATCCCCTTCATCAGACTCGGCAGATGGTATGGACGTGATTTCTGCACAAAAGGATGGTTTACCTGTGTTTAGGATAAGGGAGTTTATTAGTTATGGCACCTAATTATTTGAAATTTTTATCAATTTTTGCTGCCATCCTTATTGCACTGTATTCTCTCTTGTGGTTGTGCATGGGTTCTCAGATATGTAATTATAGTATTATATTATTCTTGAGTGATGGATGTATGTAGTCCTAGGTATTTCTTGCATTCATAATCTGATATCTCCTCCCCTTGAAGGGGCTTTTGCATTGAGGTTTGATGTCATAATCAGCCGTTATTTTCCCTTTTCCTTGACGTCATAATCTTTTTTTTTTAAAGAGGATCTCTTGATGTCATTATCATTATTATGTTATCAATGTGTAGAGATAACTGGGTGTCATAATCAGTCTCTCTCTTCTTTCTAACATTCTCATTTTATCCCTGGCTGTTTTTTATTCCTTATTTTTTTATGAAGACATCTGTCCCTTCGGGGTTGTCAGTAATAAAAGTGGTTGTCTTCTCTCGAGGTTTTTTTTTTATATAAACTGTAACAAAATTAACAAACTAAAATACTCATTCTCTTAGTATGTCTACCTTTGCAGAAGTCATCATGTCTGTCTTATCTGAAGCATCTGAAGGCTAGATTCTTCCCCCACCTCTGCCCATCTTGCACCGATTGTAGGCTATTTGTAAAGAGTGGGTGTGGGATCTAACCTCTGAATTCTTCTGTTTCACTTCAAGAGTATACTTACCTCCCTAATACTTTTGATATTGCTAAATATTGGCTTTCACTCAATAAACACTCAGATTAAAACAGTTAGGTGCCCCTACTGGGCAGGGAGTCAGAGCGTAGTCTGGCGGATGCCAGCCCCACCACCGCGCATGCGCAGACTAGCACTACCTCTTTGCTAGATTATTGGCAGAGAGATCACACATGTTTTTTTGTGCAAAAGCTTTTCCTTGCTCTTAAACTGTTTTCATAACTTGGTTGTGTTATTTTGGAGTGATAGTCACTGATTAGGATGGCAGGAAGGATCACTTCGCCAAAGGGGGACCAAGGACCTTTGAATCAGGTGACTTCTAGTAAAATTAGCGAGTTTTCTTTCCCGGTGTATTGTGTTTCCGGGACTCGCGTTTACCGTGATAAGCGCCTTGGTTAGTTGGTTTATGTCAACTCGGTGCTACCTAAGGCTAATTTCTCTTTCTGTTTATGTCCACAGGTCTGTATGACGCTAGGTGGTGGCATCACAGCAGCAGAGAGTTAGTTTTCTCTCCACCATGGTTCCATTTCCTACTAACACTGTTAGGTTATCTAACCAAATGATTTATGTCCAGTGAGTTGGAGGCCTAGTATAAAGGTCTTCTCGCTTTGCCCTCTTGATCCAATTCCTTCCCCATGAGGTGGAGAGAGTTAAGAGGCGTGCAGGTGGTGGAGTACTCCGGTTCGTCACGTTGGATGGTTTGTCTATACAAGGTGTCAGGTATCTAGTTATTGATAATGTGGTGATGTTAATTATAGTAAGCAAAGGGAGATAATTAACATTTTTGCCAGAAAAGAGTTATCTATGTGTATCTGATGGTTGTGTAGTCGACGTATCCATTCAGCATACAATTCGTCCTCGCACTTGGATGTTTGTTGGCATCGATTTTTTCCTGTCACGGGATTAATGACGTCATAATCAGCCTGGCTATGTATTTATCAGCAATTCAAGTTGCAATGCTGGTTTCTGATGTATATTGATCTTTATGATCGTTTTCCTTCTCTTTGAGTTGGTTTGAGTGTCTAAGCTTAACTAGTTTGCTCATACTCCTCGTCCTTTGCCCTGTTTCAGGGACCGGGTTGCGCGTCCTGTGGACGATTTCTGCATGATAAGTTCTTGCCTCATCTTTGCTATCAATGTAGCCCTTGTGGTCCCTCGGGTAATTGTGAGATATGTAAGCACTGGGGGAGCGAGTTAATGTCCGAATTCTTGTGCTTGCAGGCGACGGACAAGGTGGTAGAGGAGGAGAAGAAGAAGAAGCGGAAACGAGAGGTTGTAAGTAGGAAGGGTAAGGGGAAGGCCTCGTCCGCGGTGGATATGGAGGCCTTCCGGACCGAGATGTTGGGAGAGATGAAGAGGACAATAAAGGATTTGGTTCCAGAGTTGCTTCGTGGCATGCTTCCTGGACCAAATCCTTTACTGTCCTCATCATCGGCTTTGGAGCAGGTAATCCCCGCCTCTGGATCGGTTTTCCTTAGACCGCTTCCGTTGTTCGACGATTCAGAGGTGGCCCCATTAGAGGGGGCGTTCCACGACCCCTGGCAGCAGGCTTATTGCCGCGCCGATAGGGGACCGTGGACGGCTGTCGCTGGAACCCGCGGGCTGCTTATCAGTCCAGGGGTATCCGCACGCCGCGGTGGCCAGTACCTCCTATGGCACCGTTCCTGGTCAGCCCGGGTTAAAACACACGTGTCATGGC
>JAVVLW010003993.1:0-25000 GCA_034401795.1 Chaetoderma sp. LZ-2023a | reverse complement strand
GGGGTGGACCATTTAAGATCCGGCTCCATGGACTAACGTTTGCCTGTCATTAGGGTTAAGTTTCAGGATGCCCGAAGATGCACTTCTGGCCAGTTAAAATAAATATCTATTCGCAGTGCTTCCTACTTTGGCGGGGTTATCTATCCTAACTGGTATCCGAAGATACAGAGGAGGTGCATGCGAAATCGACATTTTGGTCTTCACCGCTTGGAAACCCCAATAGTTTCCCAAGTCAGATCATGCCAACGTGGCGATGGGAGTTCCAGACAATTAATAAGCCTTGTGGCTGGAGGAGCACAGAAAGAGACACTCACTCAATATAATAAGAGGCCCTAAGGTATCTGGCCAATTTTGCACAATCTAGCTGGTGTGCAGTGTTACATATCTGCTACATCCAGAAAATAGGCTTTCACAAATGTCTCCTAAGGAGCGGTTGTCCCTAACTACTTTGAAACCTGCCCTATCGAACTAGAATAGCCATGTTTAGTTGATCACATGTTAGGTTCACGTAATGAGAACATGAACAGTGACCTCAGTGTAAAAGTCATGATGGGGGAAAAGTGATGCAGATTTATTGTTGCTATATAGTATATCCTAGCATACTGCAGTCCTAGTATTTTATGTAAAATAAACAAAACAAGTAACTAGGATGGCTGCTACCATATATATAAACTAACTATCACAGTATCGACAATAAATCAGGTCATAGGACCTTGCGGTGCTCGTTAGTCATAAGCACAAAAATAAGAATAACATATACATTAACCATATAAATTATAAAATGCGGTCTCAGACGACCGGTCGGTACCTATTAGTCATCAGTATCTGGAAAGAAATGAATAAATACAATATTACAAAAATATAGCTAAATGAATACATATTAGTCATCGGTACGGAAAAAGTTCTTACATCACTGTAGATACTGCAGGTGTAGCATGGACCGACCGGACGGGTACTGACCATCCCAGCGAATCTGAGTACGGAACGGCCACTCTGGATTCGCTCCAAGCAGATAGATCTAGAATGTTCCATGCACGTGATAAATACGTCACTGATCTAGCTGCACGCTGATTGGCTATGCTCAGCCGCTGATTTGCTGAGGCATCTGCCTCTGACGTCATGAGCAGTATAAAAGGGGTGAAAAATCGAGAATCAGGAGCATCGCCGGTGTGGAAGCCGCCCCACGCAGGACGACTGGACCATCGGGATGACGGATGTAACTGCTGACCCTCGGTGATTCCTTCTTCATCTGGTGCCTTTCGGATTTCTGCTCATCTGCGGTGGTAAGGAGTCCTCAGCTTCCACCAGTTTTTGGACTAGACTAAATAGACTGAATTTGGTAATACACTAAATTTAAACTTATGCTTCCCACATCCAGACTTTCCTAATGGAGTCTTTCTGAGAGCGAGCTGTGTGGGCCCGGGATGTGATTCTACGGAATGTAGAGCCAATGGTTATTCTTGGTGGATGACTCCCCAGATCTGCCAACCATGCTGAAAAGTGTACTTCAATTTCCACACTGCATGTCGTGTGTGTTATCATTAACCTTTTGACCACAGTCTGGTGGAACTTTGCTAGGTGCGCCGCAAGAGCTATGCGATGCATCCCGCACCATGTGCCAGTTATTGCATTTGCTTAACATTATAACTTTTCTTCTTTTGTTTTCATATTGTGGTGTGTGTTCTTTATTTATTTAAGACCACGATTAGGCTAAACAATAGCTCGCATGGGCGTCTTCTTGGTGACAGATAATTAAATTTCCGCCGAGAAATCCCAAGCTCCAACATACCTGAATTAAGATATATATATATAAAAATATATTTTACATAAAGTTATGGCAAAAACGTACCACAGTATAAGTAATATCTATTACATACGCATACCAATTATATGAGGGTATGCTTACAGTGCGGCACGTTTTGGCGGGTCCACACGGATAGCTCTCGCCATCCCAAATCCGTCTCGTCATGTTAACACGAGAAGAAAAATAATAAGAAAAATGGTATATATAATAATAATAACTGATTTATCAGGCAGTCCCAGCAATAGCTGGGATGGCATGACGGGAAATAAGACATATTCGCTGCGATGTGTTGTGTATCTACACTGCACACGGTGTGTTTACAACACAGGAACCTGTCGTGATTATTTTGCTGAGACACAGCTATGCAGTAATTTGCGTAGCTGTGTAGGATGACCATAGTCAGCCAAGGGACGGGGTTTCAATTTTAAAAACATATATAATAAGAAGAAAAAGATTTTAAAATAAAAACATAATGGTTCACTTTTCTGCACACCTTGTCAAACATTCTGCTGCATCCACGACAATAATGGCTACAAGTGTCTACTGAAAAGTTGCCCCAGCAGGTCTGAATTCCAGGATCCGAACATGATGGTCGTCACAGGTGATCTACTGGTGCTGACATTTTATTGTCCATGTTAATGTTCTCTGTGCTCAGGTTGGATGAAGCTGCGGATAAGTTGGCTAATGCACTTGTTGCTGTGGTGACGATAATGTGTGGAGTCCTGATGGTTACTGATTCCAAGGTCGCTGTCATGATTGTGGTGGTGGCTGTGGTGGTAGTGGTGCTTTCATGTGGTCTACTGGATGTCGTGGAAATGCTTCACGCCAGTGTGGCTCCAGTGGGTGTGGATAGTTTTCTAATTTTTACAGACTGAATATGTCTACTTGTGGATGATCTAGGTACCGCTCGGATGTCGGGTTGGTAATCTAAGCGATGTTTCCCCAAGTATGGTCTGTCTGGCGTGGTAGCTTTTCGGATGGCAGGATCTACTGACATGATGGTGCTGCGCGTGGATGTCGGAGTGCTGGCATGCGGTGCGGAAGTGGTGATGATTGTTTCCGTGAGACTTCTCACCTCGTTAATACCTAAACTGATAGGAGATATAGAACTGTCCGAAATGTCCTGTAACAATGGATCATGAATTGTCGCAGTTGGTGTCGATGCCGATGCTGCAGGTGCTGCTGGTGTTGATCTTACGGGTGCTGCCAGTGTTGTGGTGATGGTTGGTGGAGTACTTGGCTGGCTGATCGTATTGTGGATGCGGATGCTGAAGTTATTTGCAGAAAGTCAGGTTGTCATCTTTTTGTGCATTTAGTTTTGGCCATCTTCCCAGTCAGAATTAATACAATTGGAAGTTTATTTTCGAAACGTGGTGTGAGGACGTCTATATTTTCGCTCTGTTCACCAGGTTTTAAAGTTATGATCAACACACGATGTTTGTAAGATAATGTGCGTGTAACATCATACCACATGCTGGAATATAAGTATCTGCAGTCCGCACAGTATGCCCTCTGAAGTAGATGGCCATGATTGACATGAAGTTTCAAGTCCGAATTTCTGGAAAATGCACGCTTGCACAGCTCTCCATCGTACAACGTTGAGGTACACGGATATTTCTTGCCAGTGTTCACAGGTGCCAATTCTTCCAAGCTGTCGGACAATGTGAGATCTTCCACAAGCGACATACTACTCCTGCATGATTGTTATATGCGGAACTGCACGCACCTAACTAAACTTTCCCTAACTTTCCTAACTCTTCATAATACTTTCCTGGCCAATTATAACATGAAATTAATAATAATAAGAACAGCAGAATTTGGTTTGCGACACCAAAATTACCTAATGCCTGATCTTCCCTAGTGTCGAGTTTGAAGGGAAGATGAAGCTTCAGTGCCCACTTCCCTCCTTTTATACTTTTTGGTGACGTCACAGGATGGCGGAGGACCACGCCCAGAAAGTTCCAGAGTGACTTTCATTCTCCTGGAGTCCGATTACATATTCCCTTTGTAAAAAGAAGGTAAAAATATATATAAAAAGGCAGGATAGCAGCTTTCATCCCCACTCGGCAGAAAATCAAGTCTCCGATCAACGTTAAAATCTGGAACTATTTATTCCTGTGGACGCTCACCTTTTATTTAGCATGATGCGGTTTTTCAAGCTGGATGGTTATAAACTCACATGTTCGAATTTCAGGCTGGAATGCCCTATGGGGTGTGGGAGAGCATGATGACGACAGCGGCCGTGAGACCAACACACCACCTCTCGCCTCCACCATTACGTTGTGGTAGCGTCGTGGGAGGACAGTCCTTTTGTTTATAGCCTTTGATCCAATTTACCGGAAAATAGAAGTGATGATCACATGATTCTTGTTTTGAAAGCATATGGTTGATCGGAAACTTAGGCAATTTGTATATATGTGGAGATTGATGCTGTTGACTGTGCATATTTGATGCGAAAAATAGAAACATATGTTTTCATTTCTCTGTTCCTTAGAACAGCGTCCATTTTATGCTCATGATATTGAACATGCGCCTCCTCCTGTGTATGGTGTATATATTCCAGCTCGTGTTGATTGTCATCTGGAATTTGTAGGTAAAAGAATATTTGAAATTCTCTATGGTGTTATACTGTCTAAGTTTTGATGCTCCTTCATCAGCCTGCATGCTAATGATTTGTATACGCAGTAGAACAGTCATGCTCTAAATCAAAATTAGGACAGTATATCTGATGATAATTTATTGTTTGGCTTAAACAGATCCGTGTCTTGCGGATTCCAAGTCTACTTACTCTGCCAAGCTGGACTGTATTTTCCTGGTGGGTGGATTGCCAAGCATCCTCCTCTATGGGTAGGACTAGTCTCACCTCACCTAGACCAAACTTAATTATTACGGTACAGATAGGAAAGTACGTGCCACAGTTTACAATTTACAATACCGTCGTATGGAGATTGTGAAACAGTCATCCTGAGTGTCTGTGTCTCTGTTATGTTGGTGAATTTGATTGATACGCATGGCTGCTTATCGGTGGATGAATCTTGCGCTGTTGTGAAGTGTTAACGGGTTTTTTATTGCAGTTGGGGGAGGGGCACTGTGGTGTTTGTGGTGTCAACTTTATCGGACATGATGTATTTCACTCTGTAATGGCTGAGTCCTTTTTTAGAATGGGACAGAGTTACTTTAGAGCGCAGATGACCATGATGGGTGCTGTCTAACTTGAATCAATCCATTATCGAATTTCCATTCGGTAGTAAAATCCTACTTGATACCGATGACAGGCTGCGGTCATCTTGCTCTCTTAATAATGTTGGCTGGTATTACGTGTGATTGAGGCTATGCAACTCGACCCAGCGAAAATATCAAATAATCTTACTCTACGTTTTGTAGCTAATTCCGGATTGAATATTTTGTGGGACTGTTTTTCGCTACGTGATCACACCAAGAATAAGATGGTGTCAACTCGAAAAGAGCTACTAGAGCTTTTGAGAGATAAAAGTAAATTTGCCAGCAGCATTTCATTCCTCAATGATATTCTTTTAATGGTGGCGTACTCACTCAATGAAGAGTACATTGAGTCCCCATTAAATACCAACTGTATTATTGCATCTTTCGTGACAGCTTATTGGCGAGTAAAACTGTATGAAGTCTTGTCCTTACTCGGTCGCCGCATAGCCTATCATGATACAGATTCTGTGGTATTTAGTACCCGTGAAGGTGAGCCAACCATTCTAGATCGAAGCAGGTATCTAGGTTCTTGGACGAGTGAAATCCCCTCCGACTATGAGTTAACAAGTCTTTGCGCACTTGGTCCAAAAAACTATAATCTTGAAATGAAGCGTCGCAATGATCCATCGATTGTTAAACAGGCATCAAAGGTTTCAGGTTTAACGCTGGGTACAGAACAATCAAAACAAATAAATTTTGATGCGATGAAAAAATCCATCGATCAAATTATAAAGGATGTTGAAATTATGGATAGTAATAGCGTACTACTAAGCTACCCATCTAAGATCACACGCACATCTCAATTTAGAATTCTTTCAGTCAATAGTAGTAAGATCTTCAGACCCGTCTTCAAAACACAAATTTTGAAACTGGGCAATTTATCTTCAGTTCTATATGGTTACACTAGCGTAGTATAAATATAAAAAGTAACGTTGTACTTTACTAGTCAGTTCGTAAACAATGTCAGGGTTAGCAATAACCGACGAAGCCGCACTTACTGCCTGCTCTATGATAGGGCATGTCACTAGTCAGTGTAACGATGATACGGATAAGATGTGTGTATTGATTATGAGGAGTATGCAATGGGTTTTAAGCGATGGTATAATTAACTATGGGAGGATATTGATCATGACTCAAATTAGTACATTGTTATTAACGGAATATGGAATGGACATTGACCAGCGGCTGCGAGTATTACTATTGCAAAACCTCATTTAGAAACTTCATTAGAAACCTTATTAGTTGACAATTTTTAATATTTGTGATATCATCTTCATAATGTACTACTGAACCGTGGTCACTATCGTCAACATGGACGTCGTTCTCAGACACGTGAAAACATTGGTACACATCTGCCATGTTCATGCACGTTCACACTATTGTACATAAGTGCATGCTGCACGCTATTGTTCATGCAGACGGCCTCTGGATGCTATTGTTCATGTGGGTAGTCGTTATTGTTCATGGGTGTCGGCTACACACTGTTGTTCTAAATGTGCATATGTGCGCTATTGTTCTAAATGGTCGTCTGTGTGCTATTGTTCATGCAGGTGGCGGCTGGATGATATTGTTTCTAATGCGATACAAATGACGTTGTCTCGCATGTCGCATCTATCGCTTTCAATCATTCATAATGTCGACTGATCAATATTCGAAGTATTTAAAGCAATCATCATATTGGTGCAATCTCGGAAATTTGTGTAAAGTGAGAACAATTCGATTTGACGAAAAGTGGTGTATCGATCTGTGAAATATTCATCAGACTTAAATAACCATTACGCCACGATTTAGATACCTGTGGGAGTCATTCCGGGGGTAATTGTATTGTTTAAGAATCCACGCGATGCATCCTCTATATGTTCTTTATCCAATCAGATGTATCCTTGTAATACAAAGTATTTGATAGAAGCATATAAGAATGCTACATGTACACCTCACTCATATCTAATTTTGGATTTGAAACCGTTAACACCAGATAATATTAGACTCCATTCAACTGTTCATCCAAAGGACGTCTGTTACGTGTACATACCAAAGAAGTGAAAAAATGGTACTACGTAATATAGGTCAGCATCTACCTATGCTACAATATCTGGCCAAAGTAAAACCAAAGATCAGAAATGATGTACTCAAACAATGTTCAAATGAATTGATAGATGTGCTATGTGAGTCATGCCTTAATGTATTATGCGGAAATGTCCAGCTTACTAAATCACGATATACAAGCAACTGAGTAAATATAAATGCCATATGCATGCCCTGACCAGTCGTGGAGTACCATACGCACGTAAAAGATGTCTGTTACAGACCGATGGATTTATGGGAGCCATATTACCCACAGTGATTGGCACACTAGCACCATTAATTGGTAAACTGTTCACGTGAGAAGATGGAACATGTAAGCAAAATGGCTTTGGTACTACATGAATTGATAGCCAATTTAAATGAACAGAGTAAAATATCTCTGCTACAGACAGACCCAGCGATACGTAAAGCTATTAGTCTCGACAACGAGACATCCTATATATTAGCACGACACGATATGTCTGAGCATGAAAAGTCGACATCGTATTCGCAAGCATTGGATACATATAGGTGGTACTCTCAGCAATCATTAGGGCAGCAAGATCACGTGCCACTTCTTCAACCCATACCTACGTCAGATGCACTGCCTACACAAATACTTGATCGTACAATGAGGGGAATACCAAAGACATATAAGACAAGAGCCAGTGGAATAATTAATATTTTGCGCCCAGTTCCTGAACGTTTTGATGTTAATGATCTAGGTGAAGTAATAATAGAGGGTATGTTCTACCCGAAAAGTAATGTACTCCATCTGATTACAAACGTTGTTGCCCATGGGTGCAAACCTCAACATAGCAGTATGCTCGATGTCGCAGAGGGCAAGTTTCTTAATCTGCCATGCGACTTAAACATACCATGCAGATTTGTCGAGCAGCAGATATATAATGTCAATGATAACGATGATAGCGTCAGTGAGTACACACCTTCTGCTGTGAGTAAAAGGATGCATAGAAAAAGTACAGGTACACCATCTGTTAGTGAGTACATGCCTTCTCTAGCAGGTAACAGGAAGAAAAAGAGCAAAGCAAAGAGATATACGACACCCGTGTGGGTGAATTTAGTGAAGTAATGAATGATGCTAAATTGGCGTAAGTATATTACGATCCGAAGCATTCTGCCTCCTTCAGTAGAAAGGAAAAGCTATACAATGCATTTAAGGATAAAATACCATGTGTCTATATTGTAGAATGGTTAAAACATCAGGATGTATACACCCTTCACAGACCACGGAGAACAAAGTTTATCAGACGTAAGATAATAGTAACGGCTGTCGATAAGTTATGGCAGGCAGATCTGTGGTCGATGGGAATGCTAGCAAAGGAAAACGATGCCATGTTATACCTACTCTGCGTTGTTGATGCACTCTCAAACTATGCGTGGGTGGAAAATCTGTATAGCAAAACGTCCGCATCAGTCAAGAAAGGATTAGAAGCTATTCTGTCATGTACTGAACGACTCCCACATGCTATTCAAACCTACAAAGGTGGTGAGCTCGTAAATGGAGTAGTCAAGAAATATTTGACTGAGAATGGAATATATTTCTATAACTCGCAGAATGAGCTGCATGCTGTTGTGCTGAAACATTTTTAGCGGATGTTAAAGGGCCGAATATATAGATACATGACTCATAAGAATACGAGAACGTATATCGATGTATTACCTAGTTAGTCGCATCGTACAATAAAACAGTACACACCAGCACACGCATGCCACCGATACATGTTGATCATAGTACTGAGCTGATCGCATGGAGAAATATATATGTAGGGAAGAACAAGAAGAAGAACCCTAAACTAAAGAAAAATTCACCAAAATCTGGTGATCATGTGAGAATCTCGCAAGCAAGAATGCCATTTGAGAAAGTGTATCATGGGCAGTGGAGCTGTGACTTGATTAAGGTGAACGATGTTCTTTCTGACAAATATCCGATCTTATATAAATTGGAAGATTATTCAGATGATTCAATTATTGGAACTTTTTATACTGCGATGAGATTCAGAAAATTGGTGGCGTGAAAGAAGATAGAGAATACGCAGTGGAACAGATAATTAAGAGTAGGAAGGGAGCTAAGGGAGTATATTACCTCAAGTGGCTCGGCTATCCCTCCAAGTTTTACTTGTGGTCAACACTATACACCATTAATAATGGATGAGTATATAGCGAGACGTTCAGATCAGGGAATGTGGCACGTAATGGGTGTGCGTGTACAAAAGGAGGAGATAGTATACCTAGCGCAGGTCATAATCATTTATATCATGATCATTACATGTATCGTGAATCTGAGTATACAGAATGGTCAGCCAGGTATCTGGATATCGCTTCTGAGTGGTTGCTTAGGGTATATATTAGCCAGTCCAGGCATTAAGATGTTAAAAATACTGCAACCATCTTTGGAGAATGAACGAGGACCAGTTTTACGTGACTCTTCTGAGCAATAGTAGTATGCAGTACTATGCTAATAATAAGATATCCGAGTTTAGAACGCAGCCACAGATGCCATTGTCATTAGATGGTGAATGCGAAGTGGGAATCTCAGGCGTACTATATCCCAGGAGCTGGCTTACTATTACTAGAGAAAGTTGCATACAAATAAATGCGTGGAGTAAGACAAAGAAGAAGAAGGATGAGGAGGACAATGCCAAATTTGGTATTGTAGTGGATGTTGGTAAACCAACACCTGTTGATCTGGACAAACACAAAAGAGGGTTGCAGAATTATCAACCTAGCACTCTTGGAAAAAAGTGTATTCGGCGTAGTTTTCTTGAACTTAGTAGATCACATATTATAAAAGTACCAAAGGGATACTATGCAGTGAAGAATATGACAGACTATAAACATGGACAGATAGAAAATCATCAGAAATTTAAGAATAAAAAATCTTTCTCGATTTTTATTTACATCGCGCGAATCTTGTATCTCTTACTAGTCCAGTCAATGTAGGGATATACCTAGAACAAATTGCAACAGAAGCTTTTTTGGTTTTATGTAATGCTACTGGTCCTCACCTACCAGAAAATAAAAAATTCCTAAAAATTCTATCCCGGTAAAGGACTATTTCACAGAATTTAATAGGACCACTTAAAACCAATTATTAAGCTGAATATCTTACGTATCTTTGACTGGAGACCCATAAAATGTCTTAACTACATAAATAAAAGTGATAGCAAAGAACTGTTATTTCGTGATATGATCGCTATATGACATCCCGCTAACAGTAGATCCGTTACTACGTCTCTTGATGACGTCATCATGACGTCAATTATCAATCTTCCAATATTCAAGTAAATTTAATCCAAGTTTTATGATTTGTTGAATCAGTATGATGAATTTAGTAATGGTTTATTATATACAAACAGTTACATCCGTCATTTTCTCAATGGACGGCAAGGTCCAACATACTCATATTATCTTTACACAAGACCAACGTCTATGTCGTCATATTCGGCAAGATCTACAGCTTGACAACTTGGAATGTTGCTGCAGTTGGTACCCTTGCCTTCACCACATGCATATGTACAATGTAGGCTATGCTTTCTGCAGCTGCATCGCAATGTCGCACATTCTCCTCGGCACTGGCATCGAATAACTTTCAGAATGCAATCAGGAGCTGGTAGCTTATCCATTGTTCTGGGAATAAATTTCCCCTGGTGAATCTGCCATCCGAAATCCTCTGGCTTTAAGATCTCTTGCTCCTTCGTCCATAACTTTACTTGGAAGTAAACGCGAAAACTATGATACTTGGCTGCATCAGACGTTGGTGGCAGATTTTGAATCTGCAGAGATGAAATACTCTTAACCACTTTTTCTCGAAATCTTCGAAGTCTCAATGCGTCCAATGTATCAGTTTCACTACCACCATACATACATACCAATAGCTTTTCACCAGACACCTGAATTCCGACCTTAGTAGATGTGTGGCAAAATTCCTTTGCATGATTCATGAATGAAGAATTGGACTGCATCTTTCTAAGAGGAACACCTTTGCCTATGCCAAATAAACGTGATGTTGTGTCACATCCACCTATTGCATGAATTAAAGGTAGATATCGAGCAACATCATCGCCAATTTCAGCTCGCAGAAAATTGATGTCCCAAACGATGCATTTTTCCAACCCTGTCTGGCTTCCCTGGCTTATCCGATATGTAGATAAGTTTGTGGAGACCAGGATCAGCGAAATAGCACAACAACACTAATATGTCTGTGTCTTCCCCAATAACGTGAGTTATGCCTGATTTGGCACACTCAACCCCCGTCAATGCAATCAGAACATCTGCATCATCGACAGCATTCAAAGTTTTAACATTATTTTCTTGGAGTTTTTTGGACAACATATCAATGAAGTTTTGTTTATTGGCTGAATTTGCCAGGAAATGATCCTTCTTTGACTTGAGTGTCATGCTACTTGAGAAAATAACTTTTAGCCCCACTGCACCTTTTGTCCGTCTTAGATGAGTCATATCCTTAATCGATGGTCCTGAAATATATCCATCAAACACAACAGTTGGGTGGTTGAATGTTTTTACATACTCCACGTACATCGCGGCAATGTCATTGAAGCTGCTACCTTTCTTCCAAAGAAATCGGTGGATTAATGATCCGCCATCAAAAACAGTGTATTCTGGTGTTATTTCTTGGCATTTGGTGCTGCTCGTAGTAGAGGTTGCAGATTTCAATGCCTCTGCTAGCTGCGGCTTATTCGCTTCTCGGAGATGTCCATGTTTTTCAAATAGAGATGGTGGATATGTAGACAGCTCGTGCATTAAAGCAGTGTCTAGATTGCATTCACTATTATTTGTTACAATTAAAAGGCGCTGAGAAAGGAGCTGTGGGTCAAGAGAAAGCTTATCACCATCACTCGATACGACATGTCCTCCCATACATACCACTTGATCTTTTTTCCTGAATGAAAACTCGAATGCATCGTGGCCTTCCATTTTCTGTGTTATGGCATTTCCAACTTCCAATGCCTTGTGTTGATTACAAGTGGGATCAGCTGTAATTCCAGTGGCAGTATTATATAATTCATCATTTGACATAGATGGACAGTAATCCTGAAAATATTTTAAAATAGTCAAACAATCTGTGTGATCCCGAACTTTCCTGGCTTCAGACATGTCTTTATGTTGCTCCGAGACTTGGTATTTTGCTTCTGTTAGCTCCTGCATGGCTCGTTGATTTCTGCACACACAGGGTGTGCTAAAAGCCAACGTGTCCTTTGTAATTCATCCATCCCCCGCCCACGAGTGAGGCCCCCAGTGGTCTTGATGGTCCGCATCAATGACTGTTCTACGACAAGGTCACTTGCAAGACCAGCCCAGTACCTATCAGATCTTCGCACTACAAATAGTCCGGTCATGAACTTCTGATAAATGTCTGGCCTTGTACTCTCTAGTTTTACCATGTCCTGCAGATGCAAATATACCGATTTTGTGTAATGGCAATGCCCGGCAGCAGCAAAGAAGGGCAGCATATCTGACAGTGACTTCAAGTACAACTTAAAGTCACCCGTCCTCTGAGCTCTGAGAAAAATCTTTAGCAGGTCTACCATATGCATGTACTGCACCCATAAACGTCCTGTTGGACTACTTACAATCATTGACTTCTCTGATTCTAACTTCTCATTTATCCGCTCAAACACATCATCGGATATCACTGATTCAAGTCTAGAGTCATATTTGATAACAACATCAAAATGGCGTAGAGCTGCTTCAATATCATCACACGTCACTACTGCATTATCTATATTTCCTTCACTCACCTCTAAGATAGGAATGCCATACGCCGTTGACAGAACCATTGCATTAAGTGCTGCATCAACCAGGAAATGTCCACGTACAGCTCTAGCATACGCTTTTCCAGTCAACATGTGCGTTACAGCATTTTCAGCATACTCCAACTCCAGTACGTCTGTTAACCCCGATGACTGCATGAGGTGACCAATGCAACCAAGGTAGCTCATTGTTGTGTGGAAGCCACCTAGAATCAAGTTAGCCGTTAGCTACAATTTAGCCATAGACTTCCTACAAATGGATGCTTCTAGCGTAATGTATAAATATTTCAATGCCTCCTGTCTACATGTGACGTCACCATTAAGGGCTGGTGACGTAAATACACTAGCAATGAGACAGCACAACACTTTTACTAGTAGATTCAATCACTTAGCATCAAATTCTACCATTTCTTACTTTTTAGAAATACATTATATGCGTCTAGAATTAATAGGAAATGTAATCCTTAGCTTGCAACAAAAATGTGGCAGCCATTTTTAATCACATTAATTAGGACCTTTCCCGGTGTGGGATTTTTAAGAATTTTTTATTTTGTGGTACTTGAAGACCAGTAGTATCAAATAAAACCAAAAAAGCTTCTGTTGCAATTTGTTCTAGGTTAACCTTATTTAAGCGTAGATTGACTGGACTATACTATTAGGCGTAACTATGGTATTAAATTTGGCCCAGAAGTATCTAATTTAATTGGCTATGATGAAAAAATAACATACAGGACTGGTAGAAGTATTCAAGATTCAAGATTCAAGATTCAAGATTCTTTATTTCCATATCGGTAAATAGTTCAACAATTCAATACAGGCATCCACCAAAGGCAAGGCCTATGATGCGGTGGACTCTTGACATATAACATAAATTTGTAATATAATGTTTATACATATAACATTTATATACATTTACATGGATATTTTATATTACAAAGGACATAAAGTATGATACAATACATTTAAACAAATTATGTGTGGAGACATGACTTATGACATAACGTTTTACATAAAGGGAGGCTGGGGATGGGGGTGGGGGGGGGAAGGGGCGGTGGAGGGAATGGAGTGACCATCTTGCGGAGTATTATTACTATTCAGTGAAATTACGATTATTATTAACAACAATAACAACAAAAATATTATTAACACCATTACTATTATTTACATGTATTATTATTATTATTATTATTATTATTACTATTATTATTATTATTATTATTATTATTATTATTATTATTATTATTATTATTATTATTATTATTATTATTATTATTATCATCATCATCATCCTCATGATCAGCAGCAGTTTTATCATTATAATGATTGTTATTATCATGTGTAATTATTGCAGTCACCACCATTATTATTATTTTTATTATTATTATTATTGTCGCATTACTATTATCATTATATTTAATAATAACAGTAACAATGACATTACCATTACTACTATTTACATGTATTATTATTATTATTATTATTATTATTATTATTATTATTATTATTATTATTATTATTATTATTATTTTAATTACTATTATCATTATCATTTTTACTATCATGTATTATTACATGTACGTGTACATATTTCTACATATTTGTTTTCCTGGTGGCTGGGTGCGCCACAATGGAAGAACCTGTCTACAGAGACCACATTTATACAACATTAAAAAATAAATAATATGTGACTAAAAATTGGTTATTTCATACATTTAGGAATATAGCTAGTGGCTTGTAATACAACAGGGCAGCGACTTTTCAGGACCTGGGTTCTTATGTCTATCTGCTTTAAAGGACCATCACCTCCTGGATCCAGAAAGCAAGTGGCCACTATAGACAGGTTCCGCTGTCTTGGAACATGGCAGCCATGGTGGTGGTTAAACCTTTAACCCTTAAGATTTCAATATCTTAATTTCAGTCAGGTGCACAGTGTACAGTGAAATCATTGAGTATTTTGTAACCGATTCAATTGTAGTCTGTTACTGTCACAGGCAGCAACAATGGCAGTTCAAATTTGTCCTAAAATCTCCAACAGACCATTCAATACATTATAGGAACTTACTCCTTTTTGTCATTAAGGGTTTCTGGTGTGTGTTTTAGTAATCTGGCTTCTGGCAGCTCTCAATAATTTTGTTTTTATGTACTTTTTGAATGACTTTGTTGCAATAATTTGCACATGTGTGTCTGCATCTGTGTTATTCCATAATTGTATTGCTTGATGGGATGGTTTGCATGTAGCTGCCTCTGTTCGGTGATATGTGACATGTAGGTTAGAACTTGTTCGTGTGTTGTGAGTATGTATGTCTGTATTGGGTGTAAAATATTGGATAATGATGTGGCTAAGCTGCCATTGTGGTAATCTCTTAAAATAGTAAACAATTGGACCTTTCCAATGTCTTTAAGTTTTAGAGTTCTGTTTGTTATAAATGTATCTTGGCACTTTGCTGCTTGTGAGAATAGTTTAACAGATTGCTTTTGTAGTGATTTTAATTTTTTAAATTTATTTTGATGTGTGTTGCTCCAGATAGCATTGCAGTATGTTATGTGTGGAAGTATTAATGTGCTATATAGAGTTTTTAGAATATCAGGTGGGAGATATGATTTGAGTCTGCGCATGATACCAATATTAAAATCATTTTGAAAGAGTCGCCAGGGAGGACCAATGACAGAATATACATATTGTGATGTTGTCTCTCACAGCGTAGTGGGTGACACGTCAGCAGCACTACTCAGAGTGATGCCACTGTCTAGTACTGATGGCGGGAAAGATATATGCCAGTGAACATTTCCCGATATTCAGTATCGCTCCGTCTCAAAGAACTACATCGTCACAATAGGAATACTTATAACTGATACGTCAGGCTCAAACTACATTTCAGACGACGATGATGAGATGATTGAGTAATGCTAGTGCCTTGGGGTGGTATTATGCCAATCAGGTTGGTTATGGATGTATTCCAGTATTTGTAGGTGTACGATACCATGCGGGCCATGGGTTAGGTAATATCCTAGGTGGACTACTATGTTCGGCAATACCTTTCATGAAAACAGTAGGTAAACATGCTCTTAGGGCAGGAGTTGGGCTAGCAGAGGATGTAATGGCGTGAAAGAATCTTAAATCCTCATTGAAATCAAGAGCGCATGGTGTAGTAATCTATTATTTGGTGATTACAAAATGCGCGAACACTTCCTCAGAGTTTTTCCAATTGACAATGTACCCGTTCATATTAAATATCGTCCATCTTCATTAGTGATAAACACGCATCCCAGTAATAAAGGCTGGCAGCACTGGGTCACGGTTTATTACACATCGAGTGGAAAAGCATAATACTTTGACCCTTATGGAAGACGCCCTTCAGACAGAAGAATGATATCAAATGTATGCAATGGGCGTCATGTGCGTATTTATTCGTATAACGCTAAACGTGTTCAACCGGCACTGATGACAACATGTGGATATTATTGCCTATGTTTCTTATATTATCGTTCGAGATGTGTAGACATGAAGCATATACTATGGATGCTAAGAAAACGTAACAGAAATGATGCGAAAGTGAAACGTTTAACTCTAAGAATGAGAGAAAAGATGCGAAAAATAACAATGGATAATTAATAATAATAATTATTGTTTCTCACTATTTATAGAATAATTGATGTCATTAATTGTTGTCACTAATTTAGTTTATTATTGTATTTTATTATTTTGCCTCGATGTGTCAATAAAAAAAAGGCATTGCAATATGCATGCATACTAATGGAATGATATCATGTTTATACACGCGCACACAGGGCGTACACAGGGGCACGCACACACGCACATGCCTATGGGGTGCACACAGGGGCATGCACACATATGGGTGCACACGCACGCATGCACGTGCACAAGAGCACAACATATAACTAGCAGTATCGCATATTACATCGGTGTCGTGCCTAACCCATGACATCATACACAACCGGCGCTAATCAGAACTAGTGCAGGCTGTGTGCTATTCTTCATAAGTGGGATGCTGCATGCTATTGTTCTAAATGACCATCTGTGTGCTATTGTTCATGCAGGTGGTCACTGGACGCTATTATTCTAAATCCTGTTTGATCGAGATAGGGTCAAATGTCACAATTTAATACCTTATACCTTACAAAAATCATAAAATGTTATTTTCTGATTTTTCTTTCAAACTTAAATCGTGGCGCAGTGGTGGTTTAAGCGAATATTCTTTTATACTAATTTGGCATAGGAAGTTCAATTCGCGCTAGTTTCAAAATATTCGACAGATATACTACTAAGGAATGAATAATTTTTTTAACTAATTTACATAGGAAGTTACAATTCGTGCTAGTTTCAAAATATTCATCAGATATACGACTAAGGAATGAACTGTCTTTTAACATTTTGATTTATTCAAACCTAAATCGTGGTGCAATGGTAGTTTAAGTGAATATGTTTCGATACTAATTTGACATAGGAAGCTACAATTTGCGCTAATATCAAAATATTTATCAGATATATGACTAAGGAATGAATTATATATTAACATTTTGATTTTTTTCAAACCTAAATCGTGGTGCGATGGTAGTTTAAGTGAATATTTTTCGATACTAATTTGACATAGGAAAGCTACAATTCACCCTAGTTTCAAAATATTCATCAAATATATGACTAAGGACTGAACTATATATTAACATTTTGATTTTTTTCAAACCTAAATCGTGGTGCGATGGTAGTTTAAGTGAATATTTTTCGATACTAATTTGACATAGGAAGCTACAATTCACGCTAGTTTCAAAATATTCATCAAATATATGACTAAGGAATGAACTGTCTTTTAACATTTTGATTTATTCAAACCTAAATCGTGGTGCAATGGTAGTTTAAGTGAATATGTTTCGATACTAATTTGACATAGGAAGCTACAATTTGCGCTAATATCAAAATATTTATCAGATATATGACTAAGGAATAAATTATATTTTAACATTTTGATTTTTTCAAACATAAATCATGGCGCGATGGTAGTTTAAGCGAATATTTTTTTGATACTAATTTGACATAGAAAGCTACAATTCGCCCTTGTTTCAAAATATTCAACAGATACCAACCAGTTGTACGATATTTTTCATAAGTGGATGCTGCGCGCTATCATTCTAAATGACACGACTGTGCACTATTGTTCATGCAGGTGGCCGCTGGATGCTATTGTTTTAAATCCAGATTGGTCGAGATAGGGTCAAATGTCGCATTAATCATTTTGACAGGAAAACAATAGCACACAGCTGGTCACCTGCAATTCATATGTGCCGGCTATCGTACAGTATGCCATTATTCAAAAGTCATGTTCGATGACATAGGAAACCACTTAGTTTCAAAATATTCTACTTTTTAATTCAACCACGAAGGAGGGGGGGGGGGGGGCGGACGCCGCCGCCCACCTAATTAATACGTTGAACACGATCAGCCAGAACATGCTCATCATTATGCACGCATGTCAATACCTATTTAAAAAACCACATTAATCTATGCATTAACACACATATTTCACTTAGCGAACAGACAATAGTGTGTAGCCTGACATGTAGAACAATAGCACACAGCATCCACCCACTCTTTTAGAACAATAGCACACAGCGTCCACTCACTCATTTAGAACAATAGCGTCCACCCACCCATTCAGAACAACCAATCAGAACACAGTATTTAAATAGCTCACAGCGGGCCCCTTCACTACTTATATAATGCCAAGATTTCTCGCTTAAGAACGGGGTTCACGTTTGGAACCAGGCTGATACTAAATCAGCAGTCTAAGGTATTATTTGATACCTGTGAATGTATGTCCCATATCGGGTGCGGTTGGTGTGTGGGTGGGGTTGTGTGGGTATGGGTGCGTGGGGCTGCTGGAGGTGGTTGGGGGTTACGAAAATGTATTTTCATGCTTTTGGCTCATGGATTAGAAAAGCTTTCATTCCCTCATCATCTGTCTTTTGAACAAATGGACTGATTGTGACTGATTGTGACATTTATAGGATTAAATAAATCCACAATCCAACAGCTATTTGATGAGCATAGAATCATTAGAATCGGGTGATCAGTCCAGTTGGTATCCTTATCGATACATATCACATAAAAAAACCCACATTGTATAACGCCTTATAGTTGAGACGCAGGCGGCCTTGACAGAAGTTTTAAATATTTGTCAAACAGACCTACCTACGGACCAACGGACAAACCGACAGATGGACGTATACATTTGCTTTTCCCAATTAAAATGTGTTTTGTTCATAGCACAAGTCAAGAAGAAATTCTTTTGAAAAATGTGCACGTGCGTGTGTGCGTGTGTGCATGGTGTGGGGTGTGAGTTCGTGGTGGCGGATGGGGTGGGGGTACCAGGGTTGGGTTGGTTTATGTGAAATGTGTCAATGAGTTGCGTACGTTAAAAATCCAGCGGTTGTATATAGGTCCCTATATCCCTAATTCCAATGGAAATGCGCTCATTTCCCATATTTAATGCATACGAATATCTAGACATGCTTATAATAAAAACGGTTAATTTTTCATGAGATATTTCTACACGAATATGCATCGACAAGTATTAACCGGGTTGTACCAGGTTTGTCTGTTTCTCAGAGATTTAAAGCTGCCAGAATGCAATACGAGCCAGCCACAGACAATAAGCCGTACCGATATATAACAGGGCCCTTATCTTTATGGGTCATCCAAATCCGTGACGTCATAATACCTCGTCATTTTGCAACGCAATGCATCGTGGTCTAGCCGTGTGACGTCATAAAGTATTGCTTGGTAATTCGCAATGCATTATGGTCTATATATGACGTCATAATGCGTTACCATATCAGCGTATCATTGCATAGTTGACTTAAGTCTACTGCACATTTCACAGTTTCGCTTTCAAGTGATTACAAATGTGAGAATTCGTACCGCTAATGGCGACTACAAAAGAAGAGTCAAGAATGTTATTTGAACGCCTTCTCGATGATAAAGACTGGTAGGATGATTATATCATATTTTAATGATATTGTTGATGAATAGGTCGTGTACCTTGTGTTAATTATGACTATAGGATGAATAACAAAACATGATTGGCACTTGTCTCGCCTGCGAAGCAGAAGCGAGCCATGGGATCACTATTTCCAGCGGCGGCGGCGTTGGCGGCGTCCGTATTTGTACTTTTGTTTAAGGTTTTTATATCACCTTATTTTTCAACAATGGCTCATCCGGATTTCAATGTCTGGGATCTATACTATACAGGTATGCAATCTGCATGACTGTATGATGATAACGGATTTCCTTCTGGGGTCATTTTTACTATATTATTTAACGGTTTTAGACGTAGAAGTTTTTTAGTTTACATATTTGCACTTTTGGTTAAGGTTTTTGCCTCGCCTGCGAAGCAGAAAGCTAGACACATGGATCACTAATTCCGTCGGCGGCGTCGTTGACGGAGGCCACGGAGTCGTCCGTCAATGCAATTTTTAAATCAACTTATTTCTCAACAACGGCTCATCCAAATTCAATGAAACTTTACAGAAGTGATCTATACTATACAGGAATGTGATCTGCATAACAACAGATTTAATTTTTGGCCTTTTTTTGCTATTTTTTTCATGGCTCCGTACTTCGACTTTTTTGCCAATGTACTTTGGTTAAGGTTTTTAAATGAACTTCTTTTTCAGCATTGTCTCATCCGATCTCAATGAAACTTTACTATGCACGGATGTGATCTGTATGATAACAGATTTCATTTTGGCCCATTTTTACTATTTTTTTCAGACTGAAATTTTTCATGTTTTTGGTAATGTTTTTAAGGACCACTAGATATTGGTGGGTTACATTTGTTTGTTGGTACCTCACTGAATATATGTATTATGAACCATGACAAGTTTACTTTCTCAAACCACACTATCCATGCCTTTACAGGCGAAACATTGCAAGCTTCAGTGTTCTTGTTAAATCAACTTATTTTTCAATCCGATCATCCGATGTCAATGAAACTTTACAGAAGTGTTCTATACTATGCAGGAATGCAATCTGCATGACAACCGATTTCGTTTTGGGATCATTTTTACTATTTTTTCACGGTTTTAGTTAAACGTTTTATTTTGTTTTGTAGCCCATCAATGGCCATTCCGATTTCAATGAAACTTTACACACTCGCTTTAGACCATGCAGGGAGGCAATCTGAATCATGACTAATTTGATTCTGGGGGAATTTTATCTACTTTTTCACGGTTTTGGACTTTGAATATTTTCTATTCTTTTTTGGTTAAAGTTGTTAGTTTGTGGATATTTAGTGTTGTGCTTATGTCGGATGTTAATTATGACAAAGACATGGATGGTTAATATACTCTATGCTAATTATGACAGACATCGATGTCAATAGACTGTTAATTATCACTAAGACATGGACGATGACTTCGGACTTCAGCCAACACCCCACAATTCATTGCACTTACAACAGTTTAACGTGAACTGGAACACTGTTCCTGGTACAGGTTCTGGTTTAACGTTGAACCATAGTAAGTGCAATGCATTGTGGGATATTGGCTGGAGACCGAATAGGTTTTATGTTAATTATCACAAAGACATGGAGGACAATATGTTTTATGTTAATTATGACAAGGACATGGAGGAAAATAGGTTTTATGTTAATTATGACAAAGACAGGGGGTGAATAGGTTTTATGCTAATTAGGACAAAGACATGAATGTTGAATATGCATTATGTTAATTATGACAACAACATGGAGGGTCAATAGGCATTATGTTATCCTTTACAAAGTCATGTGTAGTGAACCCTCCGTAAACACACCACTCTCTAAGCCAAAACCATCTCTGAGCTTAACCATCTATAAATCCAAACCCTCTCTGAACTGAACCCTCTGTAATCCGAGAACCTCTCTGGACTGAACCCTATCTAAACCCAAACTCTCTCTGAACTTAACCATCTCTAAACCCAAACTCTCTCTGGACTGAACGCTCTGTAATCAGAGAAGCTCTCTCAACTGCACCCTATCTAAACCAAAACCTTCTCTGAACTGAACCCTCTCTAAACCCAAACCCTCTCTGAACCTAACGATCTCTAATCAGAGAACCTCTCTGGACTGCACCCAATCTAAACCAAAACCCTCTCTGAACTGAAATCTCTCTAAACCCAAATCTTCACTGAACTGAACCCTCTCTTTAGCTAAAAGCCTCTCTAATCCGAGCACTCTCTAGACAAAAGAAATCTGTAAGTCGAACAAATTCCTTATTTCCGATTAATTTTTTTATCTTTCCACTGCTCTCTCCCGGGGGTGGGAGGGTGGGTGGTGGGTGGGATGGCTGGTGAGGGTGGGGCTGGGGTGGGGTGGTGGTGGCGTAGGTTGAGTTGAGGGTGTTCCGTTTGGAGGCGTGTGATTGATATATTATATATTTGTTGTCAGAAAGAGTTATGCTATTCATGAGCAAGACTTGCCTGACAAGCGTCCTCATCATACTGATCATAGCTCTAATATTGGTCGAGATCACACTGGCCAGAGATGTGACACCATGCGAATACTGATGATGTGGCACTTTATTTCTTACAACCCTAACACACTACGTGACAAGGGAGATCCCCATTGCATTTATTTCTTACAGCCCTAATACACTTCCTAGCATGGGAGAGCCCCATTGGATTTATTTCTTACAGCCCTAATACAGCATGGGAGAGCCCCATTGCATTTATTTCTTACAGCCCTAATACACTTCCTAGCAAGGGAGAACCCCATAGTATTTATTTCTTACAGCCATAATACACTTCCTAGCACGGGAGATCCCCATTGTATTTATTTCTTACAGCCCTAATACACTTCCTAGCACGGGAGATCCCCATTGTATTTATTTCTTACAGCCCTAATGCACTTCCTAGCACGGGAGATCCCCCTTGTATTTATTTTTATAGCCCTAATACACTTCCTAGCATGGGAGATCCCCATTGTATTTATTTATTATAGCCCTAATACGCTTCCTAGCATGGGAGAGCCCCATTGTATTTATTTCTTATAGCCCTAATACACTTCCTAGCATGGGAGATCCCCATTGTATTTATTTCTTACAGCCCTAATACACTTCCTAGCATGGGAGAGCCCCATAGTATTTATTTCTTACCGCCCTCATACACTTCCTAGCAAGGGAGATCCCCATTGTATTTATTTCTTACTGACATAACACACTTCCTAGCATGGGAGAGCCCCATTGTATTTATTTCTTATAGCCCTAATACACTTCCTAGCAAGAGAGATCCCCATTGTATTTATTTCTTACAGCCCTAGTACACTTCATAGCATGGGAGAGCAGTATTTATTTCTTACAGCCCTAATACACTTCCTAGCACGGGAGATCCCCATTGTATTTATTTCTTACAGCCATAATACACCTCCTAGCATGGGAGAGCCCCATTGTATTTATTTCTTACAGCCCTAATACACTTCCTAGCACGGGAGATCCCCATTGTATTTATTTCTTACAGCCCTAATACACTTCCTAGCAAGGGAGATCCCCATTGTATTTATTTCCTACAGCCATAATACACCTCCTAGCATGGGAGAGCCCCATTGTATTTATTTCTTACAGCCCTAATACACTTCCTAGCATGGGAGATCCCCATTGTATTTATTTCCTATAGCCCTAATACACTTCCTAGCAAGCGAGATCCGATATTGTAGACCACTGTCTTATTTGTTTGCAATATTGCCATTATTTCTCGCAGATGGGTCTTGAACCAAATCAAATTTAGGAATTTATGTTTGGCTAATATTGTGACCTGAATGTGCTACTGAAATGTAGCTGCTAACACACGCCCATCAGCCAGGTCCCATTTCTCTACATATCTTAGACTATGTGCTAATCCTTTTTAGTTTCTTCAAGAAGCGTCTGGAGAAGGCCTATAACATGGTGGCGATGTGGAAACGTGCTACTTTATGTGCCTTGGACAGTTTTCAATCGGATCTAGACCAAGCACCACAAGGTGAGGACATTGTACATTACCTGCTTCATAATTTCATAACCCAGAATAAGCAGGCAGTGCCCTGACCATTGCAGGGTTTGGCTACTCGATTCGCCAACTACATTTTCTTAGGCAAATCTATTTAGCCAAAGATTCCAATGTCTGCAATACAAGTACCAGATACAAGTCTCGGTTGAATATTTTGAAACTGATTTACCTGGTAGTTTTTTTATGCAGCACTGGCTTCCAAAGAGATTGGTTCCAAACAGACAACAACCTATTGGTGCTTTCATATAAAGATATTGGTATTTCAACTTTTATTTGGAATTAAGGTCTTTTTTTAAATGTACTGGTAACCATATGAGAAAATTATATCTAATAATATTATTTTAATCATTAGGCCACCTTGATAATGCAGCTTACTAGGCCGGTACATGACCCATACTGCGCGATATGAGCCCAATAACCTGCGTTATCGGGGAATTCTTTTGCCAACCCTGCTTTCTCTTAATAAGAATAAGAAAACCAATTGAAATACAAAGAGAATTTGCGAATTAAGCACATGGAAAATGATTTCTTTGGAAATCAAAGAAGAAGCAATGGTAAGAAAAGTGTGAGAGTTTCGCATCAGGTTTGATCGCATGTAACCAGTCTTAAATTCATTGATCGGAATTTAAAAATTTATAATGATGGACATGTTTCGTGAGCATTAAAAAAATAAAGTTCCAAAATTGTTTGCTTGGCCCAAAGGATCTCAACCTACTTAAGAGGGCATGGTTTTAAACTCGTTACTCCTGAAGCGTGGATGCCTAAGTGACCTGATGTTGTCCCTATGGACTTTAGCATTTAAGGGATTCCCAAGCAACAGAAGCGGAACATTACTAATATCAATGGTCTAAAATGTACTTGGCGGAATAAATTGAACAGCTCTCGTAGAAAACATTTCATGTAAGCTCCATAACAAGGATTAGCTGTCATGTACAATGTATTCCCATGTGTGTGTGTGTGCGCGTCTGTGCGTGCGCAGGTGTGGTTCTGTGCATGCGTACGTGTGTGCACAGGCGTGCTTGTGTGTGTACGTGTGTACGCGTGTCCATACGTGTATGCGTAATTGCATGCGTGCATTGGTCACAC
>JAVVLW010003992.1:0-25000 GCA_034401795.1 Chaetoderma sp. LZ-2023a | reverse complement strand
AAAAAATTAAACTAATAACCCGTCAATTGACATCGCTATTTCAACAATGGACATATCGACATGACATTTAAGATTCCACTGGGGGCAGGTACAAAGACGCCATGAATGATACGAAATGGTTTAATTTTTTTACTTCTTTAATGTTGTACGAAGTGTATGTCTTTGCTATTTAATAAACATGTTGTTGACTATTTTGAAACTAATTTGACTGGGCGCTGTTGCCGCCATAGGCAGAAATAGCGCCCAGTCAAATTAGTTTCAAAACATTCAACAGCTTTCCCGTATAGTTTTCAGGAAATTGATTGTCAGGACATTCGGGGATCGATTAATCACCAACACGGCGAAGTGTGGGTGTAGTTTAGCTAGAGATCTTCTGCATTATCATCGCTAGAAAGAACATCATCAACTGATTCAGAGTGATTATTTTCATCATCATCATCATCATCATCATCATCATCATCATCAATCAATCAATCATCATCATCATCATCATCATCATCATCACCACCACCACCACCACCACCACCATCATCATCATCATCATCAACATCATCATCATCACACTGGAATCCCATCATCTCATCTGAAATGTTAGTAGCCGCGGTATTTTGTAATTAAACAAACAGACTCGATTTATATCGAGTCAGCTGAGCAGTTTGTCACAGTTTTCTCCAGAGACACTTTCTCTGTGTCTAGAAGTACTTCACCCTATTACAAAATAATCCAATTGCACCTTTCCAGCTTTTGATAAGTGGATCTATAGTTGTCTGTCTATAGTTTGATCTAAGCAATGAATCATGTCATGCGTGACAAGATTCGTGTGCAGGATAGCAAATTTTAGTGCGACTTTTTCTGATGGAAGCCCCTTCAATGGTGTGTCGCTTCTATTTCCCATTTCACAGAGAAAAGCGCACTGTAACATCAGTCACCAGGATTCTTCGCACTCTTAGGCCGATTGTCCACAATGTGAAGAACAAAGTAAATCATCTCATCTATTTTATCATCTTTTCAAACTTGACAGTCAGTGCACCGAGGGAATATGTTCTGTATCTGCTTGAAGGTGTGGAATTTGGCAGGCCCAAAGACAAGTTGTGTAAAGAAACTACCAGTTGATACATGGAAAGCTGGAAGACATCCACCCACATCCTGACCAAGATGCTCCACCAATGCCTTGACATTGTGGTAAGTTATACTTCTTTCGTGTTTGATGTCCCCCTTCTAGACGTGTAGTGAACACCGTGTTGAGTAGCGACACATAGCAGGAGAATGTATACAGCAGTACCATCAGCTACAACGCATACGTCCTACAGAAACTAGACGGAATGAAGTGCTAGCCTTGGGTCAGCCACCCTATGGAATGAACAGAGGTCAGGAATATCTGAGCCTGGATCTGGTTCATTTTCAGACACACTGCTTACCCTTTATAATATAAACGTGTTTGGTGAAATGTGAATAACCAGACGCACTGTATTCCTCAAGAAGTTGTGTCATATTTTGTTTGTTGGCTTCGTTTGTGAGAAAATCATTCCAGTATCTTAGTTTTGGTAGTTTTTGATTGAGATCTGAAATTTTCCTTTCCCTATCTTGCCAAGCTAGCAAATACACATGTTGTTCCATTGAGAGATTCTCATCAGATACGTGACAGCTAGTGTTGAATTAATGTGGTGCACTATCCTTTCCGCCTGGGATATGAATGTAGGGGAGGTGAAGCAAGATAACATAACATCATTCTATATTTCTGAGTGGAGTCAATATTGGTAGTTGTGGAGAAAGAAGCTGAAGACTATTTCTGAACAACGACTTGGATGAAAGCCACACTGATGGATTGCTCTCTACGAATTGCCAACGGCTTGCTTGTGATTGGCCAGTCCATAATATTGCGAAGATCTAATTGTGCCTATCATAACCAGCAACAATGGACCTTTCCATTTTAGCTATGCCTCGCCCATCTCTAGCTAAGCTCCACCCACACCTCGCTCGAGCTGGGCTAGAACAATCTCTGAACTTCTTGACTATCAATTTCCAGAAAGCTATACAGGTAAGCTATTGAATATTTTGAAACTAATTTGCCTGGGTGGTGTTGCTGCCTATGTCAAATTAGTTTCAAAATATTCAACAGCATGTTTATTAAATAGTAGAGACATACAACTCGTACAACGTGTCGGACTATTAAGAGGTAAAGACGGACTGTATAGAATCATGTATGACGTAATGATTATGACGTACATGTCACTTAGCTGATTATGACATCATATGACGCCATTACTCTGGAAAGGTATATTGCAGTGAATGGGTTGTCATAGTTTTCAACTATAGATACTGTTTTCTTCTGCTCTGTGATTTTCCGAATATAGAAACATGTTGCTTCTTGATAGGGCCACAATAATTTGGGGTACATCTCTGAGATGGTGGCGTTGTTACACTTGCGATGGTTGTAGATCTACTGGCGGGTTCTAGATCCCGAATAATGTGACATATGAGATAATCTGTCTGATTCTAATGGAGAACCCATTCGTGACATGTTCCCCAAGTTCTTCTGTGGCCGTGACATTCCAATTCATATCAGTAAATACGTCAGCATTACTTGAATTGTGTCACAGTTCTCATAAAGTGAGATTGAACAATTTCTCATGGAATGAAATCTCCAATACTATTCAGTTCGATGGTGTGAGTTAACATTTAACAGGTTTGCTCTCAGCGCATATCTCAAAACATGAAACTATATGAATGATGTTTTGGAACAGAGAATTATCCGTTTATAATTCTTCATTAAATCTCATTGAGTTTGGTCAATACTGGTTTAGAACACAGATACAGCGATACATTGTGACCGTTCTTGTTGCGGAATAGTACTGCTAATTCACACACACCATGAAGACCAACCTTTTCAGCAACAACGGCTATACAATCAAATTGTCACCAAAGTACTCTCGCAGATATCGTCTCCATAAGTTCAAAAATTACAATTACAGCAGACTCGGTTTATCAACTGCACATTAATCTAGAATCTTAGAGAAAGGAGAAACACAAAGCCTCTAGCGTCTATATTCCAGTACTATATTCCCGTCAACGTGAACGTTGCAGACTCGTGGACGTGTAGAATGAACACAGCATCACAGAAACAGTGCCAGGCCATATTTTATTGAGATATTTATTAAAGTATTTATTAATTATTCAAGTACAAAGTCAAAGGTTATATTAATTGATATTAATTGATCGTGTTGTGTATGAGTGTATGGGTTTGTCATTATGACTGCGTATGAGTTGTCTGCCCTGATTAAATGGTGTAATATATGGTTGCGCTGACCTGTGACTCCATACAATGCGTGTGTAGGGTGCGTGCATGCATGCGTATGTGCACGCGGGTAATTTCCTCGTGTAGTGTATGATATTACAGGCCTATACTCTATACAATGGAACATGAGCATCCACTCTGGGCAGTATCCGGGATATACACGTGATGGTCAGCTCCATAAATCCAGAAGGATCTTCTTGTATCTCGCCATGTACAATACACCTCAGTCACAGGTAATGCACGTAACTGCTGCCTCTGGTGAGAAAAACACACACAAAGTTTCTTGTACTTTATATACATATTTGTAGCTGTTGATTTTCGCAAATCACTCGAGTAAATGTCTCAAGTGTCATACTGAATTCTGGTCTTCGACAATCACTCATATCATACTGTGCTCTCTAACAATCACTTCTGTATACTTAATAAATATTTGAAGCGTCAAAACTTCACCTTGAGACAATCTGACGACGCACATCGTACTGTGAGTATAGATCTGGTAGACTAGACATTGAACAGGCCGCATAACACCCACTCGCATCATTATAGACAGCATCGTTGGTTCTTATAGCCAGGACTACAAATCCCTGATAATGCAGCTTACTGGGATTATGCTGGGCCGATACCGGGCCAATACTGAATGTATCGGCATGGTGTCGTCCCAGCATCGACCCAGTAAGCTGCGTTATGGGCTGTGTTACAATCCTGAGCACACAATTGTCTCATAAGTATCACACTTTTTCCCGATTCATGACCTTTATTGAACTTTATTCTGATCTAGCATAACAGTAAGCATGGGGGATGGGGTGGGGGAACAAACGGCGTTATAAAATCCGGTTACTGAGAAATTGTAGATGGAAGTTGAGCAATTGAAAAACAACGTATTTATTAAAAATATAAACAACTTGTCACCAGGCAATCTAAAACACCACAATACACAATTATTACGGTGTGTTCTTGTTTACACGCCTATCGGTGGTTGATTTCTATCGAGGATCATTAAAAAATATGTATTTAAATGATAATTTCATGGAATATCAAGATTCTTGATAAGCAAATCTCTTAAATTGCTTCATGAAGCTTCATGCTAGAGAAGAATACAGCATCTACACAACATCAAACTGACATGCTTATAACTTGTCAACTGTTTCATAGCTATGGGTTTAAATTGTGTATTTTGGGTCTACTGTGTGCATTTGGCTGTCAAAATTAATGACCATTCCGACACATTATGTGTCGGAAAGAACATATGACTTTGACTATGTTACTCACTGAATTAATTTATGCAGCAATTAGAATTTATCATAAAATGTAAGAATTGACCATCATGTCATAAGTGGTGCATTTATTAACTAATATCTACACCGACCTGATGCTATGCAATGAAACATAACTGTCCATTATGAAAATCATTGGTAATCACCTCTAAAATGTATCATTCAGAAATAGGAAAGAAAGGATATGGTTATATATCAATTATAATACCGGTAACGGTTAGCAGATACATGTACAATGTATTTTCTTACATGCAAACAGTTATAGTGATAATTAAGTGAGCCGAAAAAGTACATTTATTTAAAAAATTCACACAGCCATTCCACATGATTAGCAGTTGTTTTTCAAATACATTGTACTGCTATACATTCATTTAAAACAATCAGACTCCTTGCTCAGATGTCAAATTAGATATTAGACAAGAAATAACATGTCTACAAATGATTCAATATATGTTGGCTGTGGAATTAATGTACATGCCACCAGGTATAGTCACATACACGTATGGCTGTACCCAATGTCAACTCTGAACCTGGTCTTGATGACAGAAATCTCAGAGAAAGGGAGCATGATAGCAAATGACTGGGTGGGTGGGGGTGTGTGGCGCTGGGTGAGGGTGGGGTGGGTGGTGGGTGGTGGGGGGGAACTACTTCATGGACTTTAGTGTATTGATCCTGAAGAATTCTGGCCCTGAGTAGATGACGGCCTAGTCTGGAAATATCTTCCGAAAGGTCATATGCCAGGTCAGTGGCAATCATCGTCACCTCTTTCCTCTGCAAGTTCGCTACTTAAGACGTCTTTCTTGTGTTCTCTGAGTGTATTTGATTTATTACTTCAATATGTGGTAGACATGGTGGATAATAGTGGTATACCCTGAAGATTAACATATGCTTAGCAATGATCTTTGAGGCTTTCAGAAGGACATGCCATGATGGTCTACTGGAAGACTCATCTGCTGCACACATTCCCATGTCAGCAACATTAATTGGTTTCAGATTTTGCTTATATGTGGTGTATAGAGCAATCAGCAATAATTTTTCATTCTTACACGCTTTGTAGCAACAGATGGTTCTTTCAACATACTATTACCCGATTGTACGAACATTTGTCGATCTTGTATGCATCTGTGCAGGAATAATGTAACATGGTTTCGACATTTCCCTTCTTCAACCTTTTCTGGATGAAGTATCTTTCTTTAACTGATGAAAGGGAGACAATCTCAAAACCTTTTGTTCTGTTCTTTTTTGTTCATGAGACCCTTGTTATAACCAATCTCTGATTTGAGCTGCTTCTTACGTTTTTATCACCAATGCTATATTGTTAAACTGTTTCCCTTTTTTCGACGGTTCTGTTGACTAAAGTCTCAACAGCTTGGCATATGTCGGGGATCCTGGCATATGTGTCCTCAGTTATTGAAGCTGTATCTGCTCTGCTTGGTTCTTGAGAAATATCTTTCCTCTTGGGAGCATGGACGTTTCGTAGGCTTGATACATGCGGTAATATTTGCAGACGCTGTACATGCCCTCTCTAATTCCTTGTCTCTCCACCGAGCTTGTGCACCTTTCTGCTTCTGATTTCACATTTGTTAGTTGGTTCGTCTGTAATTGTCCATCATGGTACATTCCGGATTGTTCTTTTTCTTCTTCCTCATGTCTTTTATCACTTCCTGGTCTTCCCGCGCATCATCATAACATGAGTCCGCTGCTGTATATACGTGTTGCATTTGTTCATTATCCTTCTGTTTGTATCTACTGTAAGACAGACGGTTCTTGTTGTTTTGTCTGCGTACCGTAAATCTGCTTCTTCCAGATGCCATAGAGGCAGCGCTGGCTTGATCATTTGTGACTTACTTCTCAATATTACTGCAGGCATTGCCAAGTACACGCACTTTCACATTTAGCTTAAACCTCTTGGAATACATCTATGTAGTTTACTGACCTTGTTTGCCCAAACTTAAAATGAAACACATGTTGGTCACATGGCTGAGGAAAGAAGCTAGGGTGTACTTCATTGTTCAGTAATATTGAATGCGTATAGTTGAACAATAAAATCAGATATTGATGACTAGCATGACAATGAAATCAACATATGTACATGTATTCCTAAGTGGAAGCATGCAGAATTAAACATAACAGGCACATCAGTTATTGGGCATTAGAATTGCGGAAATATAGAAATCAAGAACTTTATTAACCAATATAAAAAAATGTGTCCTTTCCCACACATATGGTGGGTATATTGATAACTGGTGTAATGCTGTTCTGTTTGTAATAAATAATTCTTAGAATGATAGAATATGTTAGGAAGTTTTGTCAGTCATTTAGACTTGGGAACACAATTTGAATATTTATTGAATCATATTATTTATAACTTGTTGTTATCTTAGAAGTTACATTATTGGTTACCAAAATCTTAATTAAAATGAAATAATCATTAAAATAATTGACTCCAGCTATTATTTTGAATAGAGGATGCTATTGCAATACTTTGTAGACCAACAATCTCATTGTGACCACATTACTTATAGCTTAACTGTGATAAATTGTAGTGTGTCGGAAAGGACATTTTGACATAGCCAATTCAAATACTTATAGGGCATTAAAACAATAAATAATTAAGATGACCGAACTTTGGCTAGTTCTACATATACCCGGTGAAGTCTATCGTGACAATTCCAGCCCATAATTTCTTGGTGTTTATATTTATTTGTAATTGGCATGCACACATCTTATGAGTCGGAAAGGACATCGATTTGAGGGAAATTTACTTCATTATTTACATGCTATGTCACTTATTAACCAAAGATTACATTTAATTGACCTTACTTTATTTATTGTGACAAATACCTTCCAATTGCTGCAGGAATTGTCTTAATTCTAAATCTATCCAATATAAAGGATAAAATCGTCATTACTCAGTCGCCGGTAAAGATATTTTCATTTTGTTTTTGGTTTTTATTAGAGTTAACACACATTTTATGGAATTGCAAATGTCTATTATCATGATAGAGTTATCAAGTAAATCAACAGAAAACTGTCACATTTCAAATGTGCCCAGGACTGTAAAACTGACCGCATCTAGGATAACTCTTTGGTGTATCGATGTCCTGGCGGAACAGGTCCACAAGTTGCACGCTCATTCTTTAGTGTGCCAACGTCCTGACTGTACAGGTCAACAAGTTACTTGAATTAGATATAGTTTTGAATCATCACCATGGCAATAGCTTTGCCAATACACCCAGAATGTTTGAATTATTCACACACCATGAGGCTCATCCACTGCACGACTTGTTTCGCCCTATTAGTGCTCATCAGTTGATGGTAGCAAGCGTTGATCATGCATGCAGGATGTACTAACGCACCTTTAGCCTAGACGAGATCACACAAATACCACCTTTAGACGGCACACCTTAAGACGGCACACCTTGAGACGGCACACCTTAAGACGGCACACCTTGAGACAGCACACCTTGAGATGGCACACCTTGAGACGCCACACCTTAAGATGGCACACCTTGAGACGGCACACCTTGAGATGGCAAACCTTGAGATGGCACACCTTAAGACGGCACACCTTGAGACGGCACACCTTGAGACGGCACACCTTAAGACGGCAAACCTTGAGACGGCACACCTTAAGACGGCACACCTTAAGACGGCACACCTTGAGACCGCACACCTTGAGACGGCACACCTTAAGATGGCACACCTTAAGACGGCACACCTTGAGACGGCACACCTTGAGACGGCACCCCTTAAGATGGCACACCTTAAGACGGCAAAGCTTGAGACGGCACACCTTGAGACGGCACACCTAGAGACGGCACACCTTGAGATGGCACACCTTAAGACGACAAACCTTAAGATGGCACACCATAAGATGGCACACCTTGAGACGCAAAGCTTGAGACGGCACACCTTAAGATGGCACACCGTGAGACGGCACACCTTGAGATGGCACACCTTAAGATGGCAAACCTTGAGACGGCACACGGCACACCTTAAGATGGCACACCTTAAAACGGCACACCTTGAGACGCACTTCACGTTTTCACCTTTTGGTTCGCATCAGGTGGAAGCTGGATTCCAAGGGTGCTTTTCCATGTACGCAGACCAGTGAAAGATATTCTATGCAATTTTGTTTTGTATTCAGTCCCATAATTGGCCATCTGGGCGAAGATATTGATGGCATAATTTTAAATGGCCGACATTGGCCGCTTAAAAATGTAATCTGTTAAATAAATAAATATGTGTTACAATTCATGTGATTGGCTAATGTTTTCCAGAATTATTTCTGGTTAGTGCGACATTTAACCAAATAAAACGATGATATTATTATTATTCTCATTATTTGAAGCCCATCAAATATGCTTACTTGATGGATTTATGAACACGTGTTAGCGGATGTCGACTAGTAGGTATATAACCTGAAACAGCTTAGTTAATTAGAATTTTATGTATTCAGGCGATGAGTCGTGAGTTAGTAACCATTTAACACTCATATCAGCAAAACCCCGCTTCCGCAGTGGTTCTGAGAAATGTCCATTCGCCGACCAAGAGAAGACTATTTTTGAAAATTTACCACTGGAATGACTGGCTGGATAACCGAGCCAGTCATTCTAGTGGTAAATGTTCAAAAACCCAATTCTCTTGGTCTGCAAATTGACATTTTTTATAATAGTCATAAAATTCGTCATGTAAATAATGTCCATTCTTCTTTCTGTGTTCGACAATATCTATGTGTATGTAGACATTACGTCAATAAAGAATTCTGATTCTGATTCTGATTCTGGTTAGACTAACTGGATGACACCGATGAAAAGAAAGTCAAATTTGTCATATTTATGGTTCCTTGACCTCTAGGCATATAATGCGCGAATTCGCTGATTCTGTTTAATTGGTTTATTCACGTTTGTGTTAGTGTTTTAGTGGTAGTGTCGGAATTAAAATGATACCACCTCCCTCAACTGGCCGCCATTCGGCGATCCGTGGCCCCCACCGTCCTCTCAATCCCTGGGGCATAGGCAGGTAGTATCATTCCGACACTACTACTACCACACAAGATGACGTGATGTCATGCTTCTCGGGTAACGGGTAAAGAGTAATACTGTCATGAAACAAAAAAAAACAACTAAAAAACTAAAGAAAATATGAAACTCCCGCGCCCCACCTCTTCGGGAGAACCCCCGCATTATCGCCGGCCCTGTCTGGCTGGCCTCTTTCTCTCTCTCTCTCTCTCTCTCTCTCTCTCTCTCCCTCTCTCTCTCCCCGTTGCTCCTATTTTTGGTACCGTTTCAAACTTGGTACCATCTAGCTTTTTGAGAGATTTGAACCATGGTTTTTTTAATTAGAATTCAGCGCTGTTATCAACTGAGCCAACGGAGAACCGATAATTAGATTACAAATAATGATACTAATTGTTGTGCAATAATAGCAAACAGATCAATTGGACTGATAACACACTGGTAACTACAAAATTACAGTCTATAATATATGTTATCTCGAAGTGACGTCAAGATCTAGAGGGACTGATAAGCGCAGCAATACAGCAATGAGAACACATAACTTATCAGCTATAATTACTAATGCATACATGGTCGCGGTAGTTAAATGCGTTGGTTCAAATCCTCGTTTTGTGTTATTAGCAAACTTAAAATAACAGGTTCAAATCTCACTATTAGCATTTGTAGATAACTCGGCCATTTCTGGTCAGATTTTAAAATGGTAAACAGTTTTGAAATTCTCGCTTCATTCCGGTCCTGAGCGGTACCAAGAACGACGAGAATGAAGAGATCCCCAGTACCAACCCGGTACAATATAAGCATACACTCTCTCACAATACTGACACGTGTTGCCAGGGAAGATCTGATGCGTGCGCATGCATGCTTAGTGTTCTTACAGACTTAGCCATACTTCTCTCATAGGGCTTTATACATGCATACTATCCTATCCATGGGGCATGCTCGCACCCGGAGCAGGCGTCCCATACCCAGCCTAGCTGGGACGGCCTGTACCCATCCGGCCGATCGGCGCTACATGATCACGTGATTCCAAGTCTACAATTACTCTTTACCCGCACAGTCACATAAAACCCATGATTTCAGACCACAGACCCTCGACTGGTCCAAAGTCAAGAATAGTAGTCTATTTATCCCACTGGCTATGCGTTAATACCCAATTAGACACAGCATCGATAATGATATACCACGTGCGAATGCACAACCATACATTACGTGTAAACACTCAAAACACTCAACTACGTGTAAACGCTCATCCACAAACAATATTACACACAATGGGCCTGAGCGTCTTGTGATCAACCCAACACACATCTGAACGCGCATTTAGAGACAAGCATCCACTATTACATCGACACAGGTTCCAGGTACTGATCGCCAGCACCACACATAATAGGGTCTGAACGCCCATTTAGAGACAGGCATCCACAGTTTCCAGCACTTACCAAAGATGATCCTTGGAATCCCAACAAGAAAGTGCAGCGGATACGTGAGCTTCGTCAGTTGGACGAGGAGGTGACTGCTAGCTTGCGAGCCAAGACTGTAGCAAGGCGGATGGCGGACCATCCACTGGAGCGCTTACATCCCCTACGCAGGATCACTAAGCGAGTGATGAGGGGGCCGAGGGCTGAACGCTAAGCCCGGAGCAAGAGGCGAGAAGGCGAACACATTCTTGACCAGCGTCTCGGCGAAAGGGAGACAGAGGATAGAGGATGCCGGTCAGTACACTGGACATTCTTCAGAGGTCTAGAAGGCGACATCACAGGCCAGATCATGCAAAAGATCCAGCAGACTGTCCAGAATGTCTTCTACCTCCGCTACACCCATACCTATCGCATCCGTCACATCGAAGACGGTAGGGTGACGCTCTTCCACAAGAATGCTCCAGGTAGCCCGTGGCTGAACACGATAGGAGCAGCTCAGGATTGGGTGGCAGCAAGAGAGCAAGCGCGCCTCGACACAGACAATATCGATCGACCCAACACCAAGTTGGGCTTTCGCTCGATCAATCAACGTTGATGTCAGGGCTGTAATCGACCACCAACCTCTGCTTGGGACAGGCCCCCTCCCAGACTGGCTACGACAGAAGAAGAGTATGACTGCCCTCGACACCTACAGGGACAACATGTGTCTCTGGAGATGTCTAGCAGTCCACCAAGGAGCGAGAGCTGATAGAAGTACAGCTTCTGCACGAGAGCTTGCCACACAGTTCTACGCCAAGACAGTGACAGTACCTGATGTTCGCAAGACCTCGCTGGAGCAGCTGACAAGATTGGGATTCGCGTGTATGAACCAACTGACGAGGGCACCTGACACTTGATCAGGCAAGTGGCTCACTACCGTGACACCATGACCATCGGAGTGTGGGACCACCATGCCTTCTACATCAAGAACATCTCCAAGCTGGCACATACACTAGTCTGCAGTCACTGTCAGCAGATGTTTACACAGGCATGCAATCTTCAACGCCACGCTGATCACTGTACAGGTGGCAAAACAACAATTGTGTGTCCTGGCGAGAAGGTTGAGGCGCCACAGTCTGCGTATGAGAAAGCCTTCTATCCGCCCCAACCATCCAGTTCAGCAGCTACTCGTTGGATCAAGTATGAGTCGAGAAACAGAGGCGTACACATACACCATGTAGAGTGTGGGCATGGTGGCGAGCATTGGATTGAGGGCGCTCCCGTAGATGGTTATGATCCGACAACCAGCACCGTTTACCAGTTCCATGGCTGTCACTGGCATGGGTGTCCACAACACCAGCGAGGTGAGGATTCCGAACAAAGATACCGCAAGACAGTCCTGAGAGAGGAGAAGCTGAGAGCCTCTGGATGCATGCTTGTGGTACAGTGGGAGTGCTGTATAAAACGCTGTCCAAGTGTCCCTAAACGAGTTCGGACTGTCCCATACCCACACTTCATAGTTTACGACTTCGAAGCACTCCTAGATGGTATCAAGACTCATCCTACGGAGACTCTCACGATCGAGAGTACTCACATACCAATCTCTGTGTCAGTTGGCTGCTCCTTAGATGGCGCCACGAGTGAGCCCACTCACCTCTGCAATCCTGACCCCAAAGAACTGATCATAGAGTTCATGCTGGTGATCCAATGGCGAGCATAACTAATCCGGACAAGGGTTAGGGCACAGTACATACCGACAGACCTGGACAAGCTCCCAAAGCAACAGCAGCGACTGATCAATGAGTGGTGTGACCAAGTGCCTGTACTGGGGTTCAACTCTTGGCGGTATGACCTGAACCTCATCAAGAAGTACTTTGTCGATGAGCTGACTGACAGTACAGGTACAGTGAAAGTCGCCAAGAAGGCTAGTCAGACAATGTTCCTCATAACACCTGAGCTACGGTTTCTCGATGTGCTGAACTACCTCGGCACAGGAGTCTCGTACGGGGTATGGGTCAAAGCTTATGGGTGTACACAGCAGAAGAGCTGGTTCCCATATGAATGGTTTGACACACATGGGAAGCTCAACTATCCAGGGCTTCGTGACTACTCAGCATGGATATCTAAGCTGTTGATGCGATCAGAGTGGGAACAGTGTAACCAGACATTCAGCGAGCATGGAATGCGGACATTCGCCGACTGGCTGCGATACTACAACAACCTGGATGTCAGTCCATTCATCGAAGCCCTAAAGCGGATGTGGGAGTTCTACACAGAATGAGAAATAGACATCCTCAAAGACGCAGTGTCTCTCCCAGGTGTGTAACTGCAGTACCTCCTATGTGGAACCGCTCAGCACATGCCGGATGTTAGCCGCTATTCACTGGGCAAGGAAGCCTACGAGATGCTGAAGGGTGCTGTTGTTGGAGGTCCCAGCATCGTGTTCACCAGATACCACGAGGCTGGTGTGACTCGAATCCGCCAGAGTGAGCATGTCTGCCAACGTCTACTGGGCTACGATGCAAATGCTCTGTACCTGTCAATGATGGCCAAAGAGATGCCGTGTGGTAAGGAGACAGTGCGAAATTGGTCCGGTGCTAGTGGGGTAGCTAGCTTTAAGGAGGCTCTTCTAGCAGACACCTGGTTTGCTGGGGTGGATATAGAGGTCTCCAAGGCTCTGTGGGCAAAGTTCGAGGAAATGCCTCCTCTCTTCTATAACCGTGAGATCCTGGTAGAGGCAATCTCTTCTGAGATGCTGGCATATCTAGGGCGAACAGGGAGGAAGCGGCCCAACACCCAGCAGCTGGTCGGTGCCCTCTCTGGCAAGAAGTGGCTGCTGTATGCCCGACACTCAAGTGGTATATAACCCATGGCCTGGAGATCATTGCTATATACCGCACCATAGACTATGAGGCCAAGCGCCCATTCAAGTGGTTCATGGAGAATGTTACAGAGGCCCGCCACTCAGGGATGTAGATAAGAGCAAAGCGCTCTTGGCAGATCTCTTCAAACTCCTCAGCAACAGTGCCTACGGGAAGCTCATCGAGGATCTAGAATGTCATAGCAACACCAGCTTCACAAAGGATGAACGCGGGGTAGACAAGGCCCTGCATAGTGCATGGTTCGAAGATCTCGAGGAGATCGGTGAGTCATACAAGCTCCAGAGTCGCAAGCCAAGAATCACAATTCGAAGGCCCTTCCAGGTGGGGATAGCCATTTATGAGCTCGCGAAGCTGCGAATGCTGGAGTTCTACTATGACTTCCTCGATCGCTACGTAGCTCGTGAGAGCTTTGAGCACCTGCAGATGGACACTGACTCTGCGTATATCGCCATAGCAGGCTCCAACCTCGACGATGTTATTCGGCCTGAGAGGCGAGCAGAGTACCAAGCTCATAAGCGGGACTGGCTAGCTTGGGACAAATGGTCGAGACGGACTCGGGGACGGTTCAAGCTCGAGTTCGAAGGCTCTCGTGGTATCGCTCTCAGCTCCAAATGCTACTACGTGGAGAGCGCAGCTGCATGTAAGTGCTCGGCTAAGGGAATGTCAAAGCGGCAGAATGAGGTCTCTTGGCAGAGGTTCTACAGCGCCCTACATGGCGGGGTGGACAGAGCTAAAAACTGAGGCCTACACATGCGCAACCAGGGTATGGTGACATATGAGCAGGAAAAACTCGGACTCTCCGCTTACTATGATAAGTGCCATGTGCTGCCAGATGGGGTCCATACCGAGCCCATCGAGTATCATGTTAGCACCCTAGGGGGTGGTAGCTGTGTGTCTGCAGGGACTAGCTGAAGCTCTTCTACAACAAATGGTCGCCTGGGCACTCCGTGCTGGTGTGCCAGGTAGTACAGTGTAGGCCACCTCTCCGCCTCCACATACCTGTCAGGCCTGTGAACATCTATCGACCAGTAAGGATATGTTGCGTGCCGTCGACCACCTTCCAGTTCACCCGGCTCATACAGGTACCGAACCCGAGCATCAGGTTGTAGGCACGCCTCTCCCTTGTTCGCTCCTCTAGAGCTGTGACCAGCAGAGTGACTGATAGCCCCTACTGGCTTCTTCTCGATTAGTCTAGTAACCTCAGCATTGCATCTCTCCACCACAGCAGGCCGCCCTCTCACCCATACTCTAAAACATTCACTCGGCACGGCCATTTCCTGGGCGTATTGGTGTGGGAACAGTCTCTCTGCCAGTGTCTGATTCCACCACTCAACGATCGCCTGGGCATGAAGTGATGCCCTAGCTCGCCTCGCCTAACTGCCACACCATGTTTCCGTGTGAGGGCTGCAGTCTCCCCTCTGAACTCCTTACCCTCATCCACCTGCGACAATTCCGGCCACTGGAGGGAAGTTTTCCGAAGCCTCGTAGACACCCTGGAATGCCTGGGCTACCTGGCCAGCTGACTTGGCTGTGAGTGATACTGCCGCCTTGTACCTGCTGGCGACATCGACGATGGTGAGGGCATACTTGTTGGTCTTATGACCAACCGAGTCATGTGGAAGGAATAGAGCATCTGCCTGGTGAACTCTGTTCGGGACAGTTTCCTCGAAATCGGCATGCCTGATGTGCCGTGAACGAGGTCTGTATATCTGCCACATCGCCTGGTGCCTGTGCCATCTCCAATGTGAAGTTGTGCAGCCTCGAGTAGTTGAGGGGGCTCACGGTAATATCCACCGGGCTGATAGTAGAGTTCCTCAAGAAAGACAGTTGATAAACTCCCGGATTTCATCACTGACATCCACTCCCATCCTGTCATGCATGGCCTGGGTGAACGCTAAACAGATGAACAGATGGCCGTCATTCATTCGACCATCACTGAAGACCTACTCAAACACCTCCATACACTGGCATCTAATCTCTGCTGGATCTTCACTGAACAGTAGTTTACCGACCAACCCTCGGAAGTTAAGGGACTTGACCAGGTCGTACCGAGACGCCATCCTTATATAGTATGGTTTAAATGTTCGCCGGCCCAGATGGCCACGAGCGCTATGGCAACGTATGGTAGCCAAGGGCCTGTGACTCCGAAGAACGTACCTAATCCTGAGTCGATGGCTGGTATGGCTTCACAAATCTTCTCTACACCATGGAGAGCATTGTTGGCGATCTTGCGGACCGTCTCGCCAGCATTCATTGTGAACAGAGCGATCAGATCTCCAACTGCTGTCAGCGGACCGATAGAACCTTTTATGTAAGTGCAATAGATTCCATTCACTCTGTGTACTAGCTTGCGGGATTCAGGCTCTACATCATCATACTCACCACAGACATTGTACTCATCTACATCATAATCCTCCTCATCATAGTCCTCCTCATAGTCCTCGTCATCTATATCCTCGACTGGATCAGCATCTGGTTCATACATCGCTCTACGGATCCGTCACTGGGGCAGCTATATAGTAGCTTTAAACTGTAGTCTATAGCATGGCATCCACAATCTTGAAGGCGGACATGTTTGCCTTAGCGAACTGGGTACTCAGCTTCGCCGACAAGAAGGCGGCAGAGGTCGAGCGTGAGGGTCATAACCAGGCGATGGAGAAGCTGTCTAAGGAGAAGTTTGAGTACAGCAAAGCGCTCGAGCATATGCGCCAGAGGGAGGCACGCCGATGACAACTCCGAGCTCAGGCCAACCAGAGCATCAAAGAGGCAGATGAGGGTTTCGATGAGTACTACGAGGCTGTAAAGATATCTGAGCCAACGCTCGACTATGAAGCGTCGACACGTCAGAAGACAGAAGAGCTTATAGTAGTGGTGGCAGCTGCAGCTGTGACGATAGGAGTCGTGCTCTACACACGCTCAAGCTTGATACCTGATGTGTTCGACATGCATACCTTAGCATAGCCAAGTAAAGTACCGTCACACCTAATGAGCTAGTCCCAGCTATGAGGTTTCCGTTGTTGAAGCTGAGCCGGTTGCCCTGATTAGGTGGAATGTTCCTGCCCCTGAGGTGGTGACGGCCCTCGAGTTCCGGCTCGAGGTCGTTGCTTCCACTGGTTAGTCGCAGAAGTGCATATGACTTAGTTCTCTGTCTGTAGAGTTGCCAATCAGCCAGCTCGCGTACCTCACCAAGAACATTGGTCCCAGCAACCACAAGCTTGAAGTCGTCTAGCTTATCCACCTGCTGGATGGCTCCACCCTTCTGAAGCAGGACCGCAACAGCGACACAGTCCGATGCCCCATGATGCAATGTCAGCTCTACCCATTGGTTAGCTGTGGCTTGGACCTGCTGGTGTTCTCGCTCCACATGCACGATCCGCTGTTGGGAACCCGTTTGCTTCAGCTCCTGGTCATTCTCGTCATGCCAGACATGAAGTCTTGGAGCATTCATCGTCGCATCTGCGAGCTGCTCAGTGTACACCCGGAGGAACAGCCTATCCTGCATGGCAGCCAGATTCACGTGGGTGTTCTCGAGGAGGGTTAAGAGTGGAACTGCCACGGGCTTCTCGACACCTGTCCATAGTTCGAATTCCGTGAACCCCTCATTGCACCCCACAGCGTAGTACCCCTTTCCCTTTGCATAGAAGGTTGGTCCACGAGCCAGTGGACCTAGGACTCGGTACTCATCGTTCACATAGGTGGTGTCCATGGTGCTGTTGCTCTGCACGATCTCCCAGCTGTTCAGAACCTGCGGGAGCTCTACCATCTGTTCTATTGTGCTCTGAAGCTTGAACTCGAGTGTCATGCTCTTGATCTCGTGGATCTGTGCCGAGATTGCAAAGTCGATGTACTTCCCAGCAGTGGACAACGAGTTCTCATCATGTATACTGGGTCGAATGACCATCAGGCAGTCCTTCTGAGGATCAGTGTGGTGCGATGTCGCGGTTTCAATGGCCCCATCTGGATGTCGCACATACTGCAGCATGTTTAAGCTCTGGGTATATAGAGGTTTTAAACGGCTGCCATGTTTGGTAAAGTTCTCCAGCAGGTTGGCTATAGGCAGAAGGACAAGTCAGCATGACAGTCACAGCTATGGCGTGCACTGTCCCACTGTGAAGGGTCCGAGGACTGCTTCGTGACATCAACATTATCCACGAGCGAGCCAAGGTCCCACCTCCATCTGATACGGAGATACTGCCCGCCATAGAGGAAGGAGCGCCAGCTCGTAGTACAAAAGAACGCCTGACTCGGATACTCTACCGGAAGTTTGACAGCACCCAGGGCAAGGTACTACCCAACCTACCTGTGACCCCAAACAACAGTCCTGTTATTCTAGCTTTCCAAAGGGCGAGGGTCGAACCCAAAGATCTACTAACGGTCGGGAAGTGGGCTGCCATATTTAGACTCCATAGCCAGGAAGAGCGAGAGATGCTGGATAGAATCCAGTCTGGAGCAAATAACACCCTCAGGAAGGCGTTCAGTGCTGCTGTAGCAAAGAGCCATGGCACCGGTCATGCAGGGGTACTCAGGAGGCTGTTGAGCACATCTTCAACAAAAGAGGGCGCAGGTGCTTGGCCAGTAATCTGGCAGCATTTACGAAATTCCCAGATAACTACCAGGAAGATGCTAAGCTCGCATGGCTAAGGTAGATCTACCGTGAGACGCACCAGATGAAGAGAATCCCAAAAGATGACCCTCAGTGGCTAGAGTTTGAGTGAAAGTCTCCTTGTTGCTGAAGATGAAGTGGTACAGATCAGCTGTCCTCTGTACACATGCGATAAAGCCCCCTTTGGTCTCTTTGAGGGTTAGGCTGTCGTATATGGTCTCGAGCAGGGCACGTCCACACTTGGAGCTGAAGTATAGCAACCGGGCATTGTGGCAGATGTCTGGTGAGATCTCGCGGGTGTACTTTGGAAAGAGGATGAAGACAGTTATCTTTGTGTGCCGGATGCGCCTGGTGATGTTGCTGAGGTAGGTGACTGTCTTCTGCTCCACTGCAGGGTCATTGATAACTAGAACAAGTGGTTCTGTCAGTCGGGCTGCCAGCAGCTTCTCCATCAGTGCTTGCAGGTTCTGCGTCTTGGTGATTGGGCCATTGTACCATTGATCATTACTGTCAACTGCCTCAGCCGTGGAGTCAGACAACAGGAGGGTGTATTGAGAGTGTAGATGTTCGGCCAGGAGAGCCCACAGCAAGATGTTTTTCCCATGTCCTGACGGGGCAATGATCAGCACCACCTGGCCAGCATCGCCAGCCTACTGTCGAATGGTACAGACATGCGTGCAGAGGATGGTTAGCACTTGGTTGGTGGTAGTCTCATCTATATCTGGGAGACTAAACGGCAGTACTTCCTGCACCAGCTCTTTCGCCTGTGGAGCGGGGAATCCTGCCCCTCCGGCGTATACGAAGGATGTGATGGAGGCGTCAAGCATGAAATCCCAGCAGCAGCTGAGAAGATAGCGTAGAGGGCCTGTGTCAGCACCCACAGTGTCTAGTACATCCAGTATCTGTATGATACATGCACGAGAAGCCATGACTATCGTGTGATCTTAAACGGCAAACCAAAGAACCCTGACTTCTTCACCTCTGGTAGCTGGAGGCTGGCGGTAGCACCTTTTTGGCCATCGATAGCGATATGGCTCAGTCCAAGGGTTCCTATCTTGAGATTCTCTCCATCCTGTTAGAATGAGCACTGGTTTCAGGAGATCCTTAACCAGGTCCTGTGCGAAGGACTCAGCCATAACCTTGATAGCTCCAGCCTCATCGACTCCGAGCATACCTCGCATTGTCGCCCTCCCCTTGATGCCCATCTCCTTGTGTACAGTCTTGGCCTTGTTAATGGTTGATTGTCCTACCGTATCTGTGTTCCCGATGAGATCTTGGGCTGGAATGGTACCTCGGATCTCCCGCGGGTCTCCCTTCTCATCGAAGTCTAGGAAGCAGATAGGGGCAACAGTGTCCTCTGAACCGAGGCGTGCCATGCCCAGGTGAGCACGATCACCTAGCTCTTTGCTTTCTAGGTCTTTCAGTGACAGAGTCATAGTGCTATATACAGATGGCTTAAACCTACTACTCATACCCCCAGTGAAAAAGTTGGGCATAGGAGGACCATGCAGTCGGCCAAGGGAATAGGTAGCAGTGCTCATGGCACTGGCCCTCTCAGCAAGGGCACACCTTGTGGGCGGTCCACCATTCCTGGGCATTGGCAATCCTTAGTCCACGTGCTCGACTATGGGCTATACACCACCCTCCGGCACGCCATGCCTCATATGCTGCAGTGGTCTCGTGATCCATCTCTCACTATTCAAAGGTTTTAAACGTAGGCGACGTTGATCTCAGCCATTGCACTCGTTGCTAGCCCTAGAACCACGGCCTCCATTAGTGTAACACGTTCACCCATGACCTTGGCGGCAACAGTGTAGGAGGCACCACTGAGGGCGATCTTTGGGATGGGGTGAGTTTTTCCGAGACAGTGCCCGGCCACCCCACTCACCACTGTAGCGAAGACAGCCACAGTGGTGGCAGGAAGAATCTCATTTCCCCCTGTCATCTTCACCACGGCCACATTCGCCGCCACGTTACTGGCGACATGGACTGCCAGAGGTTTTGCTTTGGTCAGTAACTTCTGTGTCTTGGTTCGCAGCAGGGTCACCACCTTCTGAAGACATACCTGACTCTCAGGCAGTTGCATATCAACCCGCCCACTGGAGTCTTTGAGGTATTGCTGTCGTACTTTAGGTTTCTCCGTGCAGTACAGGGCTTGGACCCACAATATATGGTGATACCCTTCATCAGTGACCTGGTTATCCTCGAGAGCTTTGCTGACAGACTCGTCAATAGTCCGTAGCATACTCTGTGCCAGTGTCACGTACTTAGCATGCTTCTCCAGCCTCCATGTGATCTGCCGCTGCCCCACCCAAAGCCTGTGGCTAAGACAGTGGCAGCTAGTGTCATGCCACCCAGTGGGATGGCGACGATGGCACCCACCCCTGTAGCGAGAGTGGCCACAGCTGCCACCCCAGCACTGGCTCCAATCACACCCACAGCAGTGGTTGTACGTGCGAAGACGTTGTAGGCTGTGTTATATCGCCTGCACGTTCTGCTGTACTTTTCTGCCTCTTGGACGAGATTCTGCCTGATGGTATCTATCTGCTGGAGTCACCAGCCGTGGATGGTACCGCCCTCGTCAGCCGTCAGGGAGGGGCATAGTTCTGGTTACTTCCGCCACTCTGATTTTGCCATAGTATACCTGGGGATTAAACCTGCATCACCTGCAAAATCTGCTCATGAGTCATAGAATGGTTCATTTTGGAGAGCCTGGCGAACCATGCCAGCATGCTGGTGTCGAGACAGACGTCTCTTAGACAGGGGTCATCCAGCACTATGTCAGGTGCCAGTAGCTTTCTGAGACGTGATATCTGGAACTTCACCTTATTACCAAGAAAGTAGGTCTGCCGCTGGATGGCTTTCTTGGTCTTACACTTCTGCGCCATCTCCTCTTCCCACTGTATGAAATCTGGCTCATCCTCGTCTGTGACATCGCCGTAGACATCTGGCTCATCATCGTCTGTCAAGACTTCTGCGTCCTGCTTGCTCTCCTCCAGGAGGGCCTGCCAGTATTGGGACCCTTCACTGTTCCTTCGCCTCCTTGCAATGCTCACGTTCTGTTGATACCAGCTCTCCCGCTGTAGTCGCTCTCCTTCATGTTGACAGATCTGTTGCTGTGCGAGCATCTGTGCAGGGGTCATGAAGGGGCAACCCTGTAGTGGGCTCTTCATCATCTCGGCAAAGGTCAGATATTTCTGGTGTGATATCATGTCAGGTCAATGAGTAATAAGAGGGTAAACTCTAAATGGGCATCCGATAACCCATCCGTGCTGGCATATATGTTAATGGAGGGGCTTTCAAACAGGTGATTTACAGGTGTGAATAGGCTAGGACTGATAGCTTTACATAGGTTGCTGTTGGCACCTGGGAGATCCTCTATGACATCCCGGCGGACTTCTACCAGTGAGCTGCTGTGTGCACTGCCCGGAGGTTGATGTAGCACATCAGCGTGTATGTATGTTGTGCCCCACTGGGGCACCTCGAAGAGGACCCATTCTACACGGTACTGTACCACCCGTCTCCCCTCTAGAGAGGGTGAGATTACGTTCTCACCAACGGAGAGCAGCAGTCGAACAATCGGCATGGTTATATCTCCTGTTTAAACCCCTCCATAGAGTGCTATGGAACCGATATTTGCTCACTCGACTGGCCTTGCTGACCTGGCAGATGTGTACGCAGTTGATGCTGCTAAGGTAGAAGAGAGCGATGGCAAGTCATTCGCCCTACAATACGAAGCAAACTCAAAGGCATTCTCCCTCCACCCCATTGGTGGTGATGAGGTGGAGCTGCTCACAGACTTCAAGGATGTGTCGAAGGAGTGCCTGGGTCACAACATAGATGGCCACAAGATCGTGTTTCGGTACGATTTCCCGAAGAGGAAGTATATCCTCGAGCCATTGATTGAGATACAGAGGTGGCAGATATCAACACCCTAAATAACGACCTCAGCTTTCATCTGGTCAACGATTATTCGAGCGGTGTCCCGCCGATGACCCATGATGGTCTGCTATTGACCCTGCCAAAAAACCTGCAGTTCATATTTGAGAAGAATGAAGTGTGGTACTGCGCCGGACTTGGGGGTGACTGGCAAACATAGGGGAAGGTGTCTCCCTGACGAGGGTGGGTCACCGGAATGGGGTTACAGGTGGAAAGCTCCTGCTGCGTAGTCCATTCGATGGACCAGAAGAAGCTGTTAACCTCCAGGACAGCATCCTACAGGTAGATGGTGTGTCACATGTCTCCAAAGCCAAGGGTGCTGTTAAACTGCCTCACTAGCCTGCAAACGACTCATATAGTCCTAGAGCTACGTTTCTTAGCCAGCGGCAGAGTGAATCAGCTAACCCCTGCCCCTGAGGGGATGAAGATCACTATCGATCTGAATGGAACAGGGCTCGATCTGGCACAGATATTTCTCGAGCGGTTCACTCTGTTCAGTTTAACTCTTCATATATAGCCATGATTCTCATCATACTGCTCGTGCTGGCGTCTACAGCAGTGGCACAGGGTGCTGAGACTGCCATGATATTGGATGCCAAGTGGGCCCGCTTCCGGGATGACCCCCAGTACAATCCTTGGGTCGACCCCTTGCAGAGAAACAATTACGACCACTTTCACCCACGTGAAGAGATCAAGTCTGTCTGCCACGTCTATGGGGTGGAGAGGGTAGGCCGTGGTTGTCTGCTGGAGACCCCTGCTCAGCACCAAATCATCTGCATAACATGTGAACATGCAAGAGTCTGCCGTGGTTCAAATGCTAATCACTTTAGTATCCTACCAGGTGAGCGTTGTCAAGGTAGATGGAAGACACTATGGGTGGTCCCATCATGCCGATGCGACTCTGGTAGAGACTACGTGTTTGTCTGAGCCTACACAGAATAGAGAGAGAGAGAGAGAGAGAGGCCAGTCCTTCTGGTGCGGTTGATCACAAGGCGATCAGTGGTGACTGTGGAGGCTTGTCTCTAAATGGGCGTTCAGACCCAGGTAGTAGTAGTGTCGGAATGATACTACCTCCCTCAACTGGCAGCCGTTCGGCGATCCCTGGTGACCCCCTTCTCAACAACCTATGCTCCAGGGATTGAGAGGGGGGGGGGGGGCGACACGGATCGCCGAACGGCGGCCAGTTGAGGGAGGTGGTATCATTTTACTTCCGACACTACTACTGTTTTCATGAATTCGTGCATCTAATTAACCTTTACAGTCGCAAGCTATGCCCCGCCCATCTCTATCTAAGCTCCACCCACACTTCGATTGATCGATCCCCGAATGAGCTATCTATCAATTTCCTGAAAACTCTACAGGTAAGATGTTGATTATTTTGTAACTAATTTGACTGGGTGATGTAGTTGCCTACGGCAGCAACAGCGCCCAGTCAAATTAGTTTCACATTATTCAACAGAATATTTAATAAATAGTAAGGACATACAATTTGTACAACAACGCATAGTCCGTCTCCAAATAAGCGTTTGTGACGAACTTATCTACGTCATTCATGACGTCATAATACCGTCATTCATTATTCATTATTCGTTACTCATTCCATCGATTAATTCCAGAAATCGAAGCTAATTCTATACCACAAACATGTCTTGGGGCCTACTATTATATTGAGTATATGTCAGTTGAACTGTCGACTCAGAAAGTATTGTATTTCACTGGCAGACAGTCGACTATATTTGTCTATAATTGGACAGTCAAACTCAGCCATTGTCATCCAGGTGGGTACACTCACAAACTCAGCCATTGTCTTCCAGGTGGGTACACTCACAAACTCAGCCATAGTCTTCCAGGTGGGTACACTCACCTGCATGAGAATACGCATTTCTGGAAAATCTCTCTTGTGTCTGTCAATAAACTTCTTTGACATCTCGTTAATTTCTGCTACCGGGTGTGTCTTGAGAGGACGGACCTGTCAATACATACAATTTACAGCTTGATTATATCAACATATCACAACATAATGTTAATCATACCAATTCTTACAATGGTCTTGGAATTAACCACAAGCCACACACCAGCCGAGTTAGACACCAGTAATTCTGTTGACCCGAGTGGGCATATATTACTAGTCGCAAGACAGAAGCCAACCGAGCTAGACACCAGTAATACTGATGAACCTAAAGGCAATGCTGAATAGTACTCATGTTATCTAGACCAATCAAGTAACAGGAATGAGTATGTAATACCATTAAGGAAGGACATGTAGATAGTGTTGCTGATGAAGATTACATACCCGTGACGTCACTTGTTCAAATGCAAGAACTGAGTCTGCGACCACGTGACTGAGGACACGATCTGGCACGGTACCAGTGTCTACCAAGAATTCATCTATATAGACTTTACTGAATGGAAATGGAAAGCAATTATCTCATTAGATTGTCGATTGATATTAGTGTCTGAAGCAGAAGCTCAGATTCCTGCATCAGACATAGTTTATATTTCTCCTTCAGACATAGTTCAGATTTCTGTTTCAGACATAGTTCAGATTTCTGCTTCAGACATAGGTCAGATTTCTGCATCAGACATAAT